>JAECUM010029106.1:0-13477 GCA_016617855.1 Megalonaias nervosa | reverse complement strand
GGGTTCCAAGCCCAACAGAAAAATGTAATGATAACTAAATATTTATGTACACCTCCCCACCATGGTAAACAACGTGGTCCTTGACAAAGTCAAGTGTGCTGATTTTGCACTCCCCCGGGGTTGATTTTGGGGGGAAGATGTGCAAAAAATTTAAAGTTATCAGTATAAATCTGTTGAAAACAGGAGCCCCCACCTCATGGTGGTGGTGTAAATAGGTTAATGCTGTAAATAGTTTGAACTTGTATATAATAATGCTGTAAATAGCTTTATGCTGTAAATAGCTCAATGCTGTAAATAGCTTGAATTTGTATATAATAATGCTGTAAAGATGCTACTAGAATTAAGTATTGTGCCGTCCATACAAGTTAAGATTGTGTATTGTGCCATCTATATAAGTTACAAATGTGTATTATGCCGTCCATGCATTCCGACAAAAATTAGAAATGCAAATATTTTTTTTTTTATTTTAAAGAGATATTTATTATATAATGAATCACAAAAATATTAATGCGATTATCTCTGCATTTCAAGAATTACATGCCCCCAACTCCGCCAATGGTGTTATACAATTTTCTGATCAACTTGATCCTGCAGAAATCATAAATGATTTTGAAATATTACAAGAACGAAAATCTGAAGGAATATACACACTAGCAGCAGAACACATGTTTATTAAATTACTCCAACAGGCAATGAAACAATCTCAAGCTTATATCCATGATACAGACGTCCGGCAATTCGTTCCACTCGCACAGGCGATTGAAAAAAAAGATCAAGAGTTGTCACGCGAATACGAAACAAAAAAGACTGTGAGTGCGCATGTAAGACAGTTGAAAGAAATTATGTGCGATTGTAAACAATCAGATTGTGAAAGTGAAAGCTGTGACACCGAATATTAATAGCGCGCGTTTTGACTATTATAATCAAGGGTTTGTCAAAGGCGTCTATAGAATTATTTTGGTCGGAAAATCTCTTTTTGGTTGTATAGTTACCCTAATGAAAGTATTTCCTGTAACTTGGACCGTTTAATGCAAGAATATGAGTAATTCAAAATTTGATCCCTAACACATACAGCTGTAATAACATGTTCTAGTTGCAGCTCATTTAACTGTTCCTGCGTTAACAAAAAATTTTCATCGCCATAATAATCAATAAGTACATTAATAGTGTGGGGAAGTGTCAAGATTGTTTAAACGGCATTTTCGAGTTCCGCTTTGTTGAATACAAAAATTCTCGTGTGTTGGTATGTTATATAATACCCCACAAAATAATTTATTTTTTCATTGTCGTTGTAAGGTTCCATGAACCCAAGTCCGATTTTGGCATACCCGGGCGGGATTTTTTTTACTCGTTAACTACCTGACTATTGTCAGGATCTCACATACAAACTTATCGTCAAAGATTCCCCTCTTATATCAAGAAGGTCTCCATGCCGGTCGGTAAGTTTGAAATGTGTCGGTCACAACAGCGGATTATGACATCTCAGATAAACCGGATTAACAGGTACTAACACAATCAAAACTCCAGGTGGAGCTTGAGGAGTAAATGAGTATAGAATATATCCCTGCTGGGCCAGTCTGGATCTTTCAAGATCTACTTGATAACTGCCATAGATCGCATCACACACCAGACTGACTGCTATCGTTGATGCGATTTTGACAACACCTGGTGATATATGACGACCACCACCGTCTGGATCATTGTTATGTTTGAGAATACTCGAAGCGCCGGCGTCTGTCGCTGAAGATATTTTTATCCATGCTTCAATGATTTTAGGATAGTATTCATCGATAATGTCGTTGACGTTTTTATTCAGCTCGTCGACGTTAAATCCGGGAAATTTAAACGTTGACAGATCTGTTGACAGATGCAACGTGGTTTAGGTGCTCTATTTGCTTGATGATTTCGTTCCTTAGATAATCGCTAACGGGAGGATTCTCGTTTTTATAGTGGGTGAATAACTGGCGTAGTTTGTCGATCATTCGTTTGTGCTCGTGTTTAATTTCATCGAATAATGCTTTGATTTCAGTGGTAACTTGCGGGGGTATTCCCATCTCATTTTAACGGGAAGCACTTTACCGTCCGGAGCAACTTCAACTTTAGTAATAGAAAATATTCCGCCGCCAGCTTCTGTTGATTCCCACATAGAAAAACTACGATACTCTAGAGTGCTTTCCCAAATACGCTTGCTTGTCTGGAACATAATCAGATTGTTGATGGCGCGGTGGTGCTGGAGGTGCTGATGGTGGCACTTCTGGCTATCCTAACACAGTTCGGATCGACGACTGATATATCGACGCTGTAGTCCGGCGTTAATATTTCTAACCCGGATGATAACGTTGGCTCATGAGCCATGATAACGATTTTGGATTCTTTTCCTGTGATAGATTTGATTCAGCGCTGAAACTCATAGTTGATCTGTTCGATCTGATAACTGATTGTTGAAATTCCGACAACATTCCAGTCTGGTGTCCCATCAGACTTTTTTTATATGCAAATACCAGTGAATTATTTGCTTGCGACCCACAGAATGACTTTACTCTAATATTTGGCCAGCTGTGACTCACAATTGTTCTAGTGCTATTTCTCTGGCTGGAATTGCCATTGGAGCGCTAATGTCAAACTCAGGCTTGGTTGACGTTGCTGATATCATCGTGGTTGTTGGTGGTGTTGTATTAAGACGATTTCTTCTAGCAATCACACTGTTTGATCTTGCGACATTATTATTTAAATCAGGAATCTAAATCCCTGTCTTTGTCAGGCGGGATTCTACCTTGACAGTGTCCTTATCTTTAGACCCTGACTTTGTCCGGGGGGGGGGGGGTCCAGTTCTTTCATAGTAAACCTTAATCATTTCTTCGAATTCCTGATCTGATATCACTCCATCTTTGGGACCTGATGATATCAACGATGATAATTTGGTGTTTGCTTGTGTTGCCGCTGATGGCAACGTTGCATATTCTTGTAATTTATCAGCCGCGCACGTGGATAGCTTTTTTGTGATGATATTAAGAATACCAGCAACACCGGTTATAACTGCAACACCAATTCATATTACTGGTGCTATTGTGTATGTAGATGATAATGTGCCGATTATAGTTACTGTTTCAGTGACTACGGCGGATGCAGCGTATACAATCATGTCAGTAACAAAGATACGTCTACGGTATTTTTCTTCGTTTTACTGTATGCGCATCCATGATATTTTACAGCTGGGTATGCAACAAGCATGCTTGAACGTCAGTTGGGGTTACCGGTAATTGGTTCATTATGTAGATTACTGACACTTTAAGTAGTTGGTTTGGTGACGGTTTTCAATATCCCAATAGTACAACACGACGAAGCGCGCGCGTGCGTGTGTGTGTGTGATTTAGATTTTTAACGTAGCTTTAACAATTTTTCAGTCATATCGCTACGATGTCTGCAGTGTGACAGTTTATAGTGATGTCTAGCACTGGGGCATCATGCCGCAGACAAGTATCATCATGTCCCACCCAGTCACATTATTCTGACACCAGGCCGACCAGTCCTAACACTAACCTCTTAATGCTGAGTGCCAAGCGAGGCAGCTGTTAGTACCATATTTTAAAGTCTTTGGTATGACTCGGCCGTGGTTCCAACCCGCGACCTCCCGCATCCGAGGCGGACGCTCTAACCACTAGGCCACCGGAGTGGTCAACACGACGAAGCCTTTTTATTCGGGTTCCGCAACGAATGTTCCCTCGTCATTTTGCTCTTGTATCACTAACACAAATCCAGAAGATCCGTTAACTGGATAACGCCGTGAAATTGTGGTGGATATTGTAAATGTTGTAATGCCGAGTGCTGGGAACCTGTACATGCCGGTAACCTCAGCGGTATATTTGATGGATTTATTGAGTGGTGTCCATAATGCTGATCCAGACGCTGATGTATATACTGCATCATCGGTATGTTTTTTTTTTTTTATGTCAGAGAGCTTAATGTTGATGAATGCTGGACTCCCAAAAATTCATGAATGGTTCTATTTGTGTTTCCGGAAAAATTTGTAAACGCGGTTACATGATTAGCATATTCAGTTCTAAACGTGGTCATTACATCAATGATTGTCATTAACGAGGTCATCATCGGGATGTTGCTATTATCGACGTATTTCTTCGTTGCAGCGTCATCGTTTGATTCTGGTTCGCTAAGACCAGTAATTTTATTATTAGCCGCATTGAAAGAACCAGTCATTGCATCACCAGTTTTAGCAACGCATTTACTGATCTCAATTTTGATCGTGTCCACATATTTTTTTGTTGTCACATCATCGTCTGATTTTGGTTCTTTCACATTGATAATTGTATTTCTGCTCATGTTGAGATTGCCATACATAATATCTCCAATTCTTCTGATGCGTCCAGTAATCTCTCTCATGAGTGTTAGAATTGATTCCTCCGAGTTTTAAATTTTACGGTTTTTAGCAAACACCAGTAAATTATCTTCGGTCTCATCTGCAACCCGCAGAATAATATCTGTCAACGGGATGTTGCTCGTCTTTAACCGTCCTTGCTTATCCTGAAAATCAACAGCTTCATTTTGGTCCACATCTGCGAGACGCAAAAGATCAGCAAGTTCATTCTTGACCTCGTTAAGGGCTTCATATTTGAATACATCACCTTGGGGCTTGCCCTGAGGAAGACTTAGAGCAGTTTTTCCGTAAATATCTACCATTGTATATTACACTAAGACCTGTTTAAAATGTTGGACGATGTTGTCTGGTGGTATACTCGTGCACGACTTTATGAGGCGGTGCCCTTGACGATGTTGACACAGCGTCGAGCACAGCGAATACTTCACGGCCACATATTGGCTGATCATTTATTGTCTGTGTTGGCAATGTTGAATACCAGACGGGAGTGCTTTTTACTCTGCCGTCATATTCTAAAAATTCTTTCGGTGGCGCCAACCCATACGAATCAAAATAAACAAATCCACTTGGGTCGACCGCATATGCAACCCAATTAGTACCTGGACCAGAACTTCCATCGACATTAATGATACCGGTTTCAACACCGTTTGGTTGTTTTGGTAATTGATCACGCATAAAAACACCTCTGAAGTTTTTTAGCAGCATCAAGTAAATCAAAGTTGGACATGGGAAGCTCGAAACGTTCTGTGTTTAGCGGAGTGTCCCGGGCAGTCTCAGACCTGAGCCGCTCGAGGCTCGAACGTACCATGAATGAGGGGTTCCTGGCAGTCTTATTTCCCTTCCATTTTTGGAAGGCCTCCCTTTTTTCGAAGTCTTTAGTCCGTGACCTGTTGCTTTCTTTAATTCCATCCAGCGGCAGTTCCAACAGCACAAAGTGCAGCTGATTTTTCAACAGCTGGGGTTGCAGCGGCTATCAACGCTGGTATAGCTGCGAGAAGTGGAAATATACCACCCGTCTTGGCAATGTCTTTAATGCACCGGCAGAAAGATCAAGTCTAACACCAGTCGCTGATCGTTTGGCGTCATTGAAGTGTTTGAGTTGACATTCTGTCAGGAATAGTCTATTTGGACCTTGCAAAACTTCTGATTTCAGCAATATTTTTATTGCAGAATTCTTGTTTTAATGCTGATTGAAGCTTTTTAATCTGACCAGGAGTCAGAGTAACATTAACACGTGGATATGACATTATAATATCCTGAGCAATTTAATTACTGATAGCGGAATCGATTACATGTTTTCCACTGGGGCATCAATGACTCTCATTCGTCTACCAACACCTTCAAGCAGCATTGTTGTGTCTGAGAGTATAACATCGATTACTCGATAATCAGTTAGACTGACTGTCTAAACAAATCTAGGTGTTTCAGCGAGAAATAGTAGATCGGATACAACGTCGAGAAATCCCGCTGAGATATTTGCAACCCAGAATCCACGTTCTGATCACGCCCCATGAATGTCATCAAGCGATGGTAAGCACGTGCAAAGTGATTATTTTCAAAATCCAGTAACACTTGTTCAGACGGTTCTTGATGTTCATTTATCCTCAAAGAAACTTCGCTAATTCTAAACTGGTCAAATGCCATATGATTTCGTATCTGAGAATTCTGTCGTCGGATATCTTGAAAAGCTATAAATACATGTCGCGGTGCTGAAACTCCCAGTTGTGATACAATCTGCCATGCAAATGCGCTAACAGTTGTGCTCGTGATCGAGTCTGTAGTCATCGTCAACCATGATAGCGTTAATTTTCCGCCGCTGTCCGTAAAAGAGAGCAACCGTTGTTCTTCAGTCAGTGATGGTGAGATTACTGGCATCCACAACGAAAGCTTTGTCAGTGTCACATTTCCATGAAGTGCCACGGTTGCAGCTGGATCAACTCCTTTAGCGTGCCAGGCAGAATAGTCGCCCGTGGCTTTTCGAACGAAAGCAACTGTGTGTTTGGCCGCGAAGATAACTTTTCTAACATTTCTGCAGAAACCAAAGATATATGACAGTAGTATTGCACAGCTAAATCTCCCCTGAACATCAATTTGATTTTTACGTGCTGAGAATCCCAGAATAAAATTCGCATTTACAAAGAATAAACTCTCAATATCGGCGTCGTCAGCCGCAGCAGTTTCTTTTTGGGGGCGTCGAAAAGTATAAGGTCGGCTCTCAGCTCGATCAACAGTATCTCTTGCGAATATCATAGACGGACCAGCAGACCTTGCATAATCATCGCTGTATCGGGATAGCCCCAATATTGTCGTAACAACATCAATGTCATTGAGGCATGCTTCAGCTTCTTTACCAACAATAATATATCGTGCACTGCTAAATAATGCCATAATTCCGTTATTAACAAATCCACCCTGCGAATCACCATAACGATTACAATTGGTTTTTACAAGTCTACCCTGAACTTCAACGAATGCCACGGCGGGTAGGAAATACCTTGATGTATCTTGGACTTGTAGTTCGATTCGTCCACGTTGGTTTGGTTCTCGTGCTTCATAAGAATAATATTTGATAATCACGCATAGACTCATCCTTGAGTACTGGTGCGTCCATGTCAAATGCTGGATCAGTTACACGTTTGAACTTGATATTTGCTGCTGTCTTAAATGATGCACCATCGACGTTTAACGACGGCGAGGACGAGATAACCCACTACCCGCTACCAGATTTGCAGTTTTATTGCGAGCTTCTTCACCGGCTAATTCCTTCAACCGTTCACTTGCAGCTTGATTTATTATTTTACTAACATTTGCAGGCATAACTTCGGTGCTGAGCAATTTTACTGGCCGGGATCGCACCGCTGGCGATCTGCTTATTAATCGTGCTAGTCTATCCCTGATTGCTGAGAATGCTTTACTAGCAACATCACTAGCAGCACCAATACCTTTATCACGAACAACGTCAATAGCTTTCGTTCCCAGTTGTTTTGCAATTGGTATTGCTTTTGGTGCTATCCTTCTGAATAGACTTGAACAACATCACCAAGCCCATCCCCGTAGATCGCTTTATATGTTGGTAATTGCGAATTTATCACCCTGACCATTACAGGTTTACGTTGAGCATTATGTATGATCATCTTATTTTCTTGTCACTGATCTAACTGCATCAATCACTGCGGTAATATCAACGATTTCATCAATGAGGAACCGATAAACATTAATATCCATGATACCTCCTGTAAATAATCTCTAACAAATAGAAGCTGCTTCATTAATGATTTCTGTGGAATTATTGCCGGCTCGTCTTCCACCAATCAGAATTTCTAATTTATCGACGTCGGCAAGGACGTTATTGGGACAAAGTTTATTGGGCAACGGAAGGGTTTGTTTTTTATGACCACGATGTATTTTTACACTGCCAGTGGCAATATCTTGTCCAGATTTATGGTCTGGTTGTTGTAATTGTGGTTCTTGTAACCGTGCAAAATATTTATCTATTCCATTGATAAATGCAATATATCTTTTATCATTATTTCGGGCCTGATCAGCTCCGTAGTGTATGCGAAATATCCATTTATACCAGTTATCACGACTTACAATATAATCAGCATACTCGGATTTCAAAACTTTTTCTCTATCATCAAAACTATGCGCGGCAAACGCAGATAATTTTTCCACGTTGTCAATATTTTTTATGAGGGCAATACTCTTTTCGGTAAATTTATTTTTATTGGTGTGGTTACTCTCAGATTGACACCATTTTAGTAACCCCCTTCCGACAAAAGTTGAAGTATTTTATGTGTTCATGTTTTTTTTCCCATATGTGTGTGTTTCTTGTAATAATATTTTATTAAATTTCGTTTTTATTAAATTTTGAGTAAGGTTTGTACACCATTCAAATCTTATTTCTTCTAATATATCAAATTTCTGGAGTTGTTATTTAATTCATAATCATAGTTTCCTAAAAGTCTAAAGTTTAATAAATAAAAGCTAAATTAAATTCAAATTTAATTTCTATTAAGTATAGTTTGATAGTTTTAATAAATAGATATCTATTATACTGTTTCTGCTTTGCGCATAGGTTGTTTGAGATCTTAATTAGGCACGAGCAGCATTCACACTACGCTTTCGCGATCACGTGAACGCTAGCTCAGGTGCCACGAGTTTCTTGTCTAATACATGAATGACAATTTTGATCGTAAATATAATATTAAGTGGCTATAGTTAGGTTACTAATAATTTAGTAATAATTTATTAAAGTAATACATGAATAATTGTTTAGTTTAGTCAATTTAATCGTAATCAGTAAATTTTGAAAATTTAGCTCCAGTATTTATTGGTAAAGTTAAATTAATAATATTAAACTGTTTAATAAGAGTTCTTCGCATTCGTTTAAGTTGTTTAAACATTTCTTACGTAATATGAATCATAAGTCCGTTTTCCATTGCGTTAAGTCATCTTTTAATCCATACAGTATGGCGAGTGTCCTTTCTCCCTGATCACAGGAAGGAGTCTCAGTATCCCAATTTTGTCGATCTGTCCTTTCTCCCTGCTCAACAGGAAGGAGTCTCATCATCGCATATTGTATTCCATTTCTTTTGTATTTCATTAATTTCTTTTAATATTCTTGCTCCATGGCCTTAATTCAAAGTCCGTTTCGTTTCCGTTCGTTTGATTCTGTAATTCTTCCTCCGTTTATCAGACATTTTGGAACTAGGGGGCTCCTATACTGAGTAAACTGCTTGCCGACAAGACGTTCCGTAAATTCATTAGCAAGTTAAGTTTTGACTCTTGCTTGTTCTGATTCTGGTTCTGGTTCTGGTATAAGATCTTTTATATCACCTATTTCAGCACAAGCTTGGTCAATACCTTCAAGTATTTCTTGCACTGGTTGAGAAGCAGATATTTCACCTGGAAGTTCTCGTCGAATCTTTTTTGTTTGTGTAGTTCTTTCTGCTATTTTTCCAGTTGCTTTAGCGGTTTGCTCCAACATGGGAAGAAGACCTTTAGTAATCTCCGTGACTGGTTTAAATAACTGTTCTGTACGTTCCGCAAATTCCACCTGAGATTCCTGACGCGCTTATAGTTGTTGCTTGACAGAATCACGGACTGAGAGATATTTCTTAATTGCCTCTAGTCGCTGTCGAGCTACTTTAGATGTGCGAGATTCCATGATTAGCGATATTATTTGATATTATTAATGATTTAATGACCCCGTCGCTACAGCAGCAGAGAGGGTGAATGTCCCGGGTCGTTAAATAAATTTAACACGCAAGAAAATAACCGGTTAGAGGCCTCTTTTTAACGTTATTGACGCTTGTGTTTTCATTTTTGTAGGAAGCTTATTTTCACTAATAGACGTGGTCTGTTCATCCTCCCTGCTGCTCCGCAGAACAAATTCTTTTACTGTTTTTGCAACATAGCTATGTTTAGTATGCAGCTTGATTTTCATGAGACCTTGGCTGATTTAGAATGTCAGCATTCTGCCTCATCGTTAGTGGAATTATAGTCTATTGATAGCCAGCACTTACTTCCGTTTTCGCACAAGTCGTTTCTGTGTAACTGGGGTACCAAGAACTTTGACAGTTTGATATTAATTGAACCATGGATGAAGCGGATTATCAGAGTTCTACTCAACTATTTTGCTTTTCGAACCCATTCCTTGCACTGTAACTAACCTAATTTAAATTGGGTTCGACCAAATATGGTAAAAAACTTGTTACTTTTTTAGACCTGGGATACTTTCAGTTGTTAGCGTTCTGCATCAATTAACAAAAATGTATGCTGATGACACCTTGCCAGTATGCTGACGACACAATGCCAGCTGCATGATGACACATTGACAGTTGGCTTAGTTTGATATTTAATTGTTCCATCTGCATCCTCATTTATCGATGTTGTTGTCACTATTTATTTATTTTTTTTTTTTGCCCAATCGCCTTTACTTTTGCATATCCATTCTCTTTATTATTATTATTATTATTATTATTATTATTATTATTATTATTATTGCTGTTGTTGTTGTTATATAGCATTTTATATGCAGCTCTATATCATTGTAGCTGAAATTCCCTCGGATACTCTGCCCCGAGTCTCACTATCTCGGGTTCTTTAGGACAGGTCTTGTATTTGGAGTGATACCCCGCTGAATGTGTCTAAGGACTAGCGCTCTAGAATGCAACAGATCTCTACCCCAACGGGTTACCGTCTTATTCCTGGTTTTTGTCGCCGACTGAGTCGCTGAGTCGTCGACCAAGTCTGCGACACAATCGGTGACTCTGCGACCAGAGGAAGACACAGTCGGCGACTCTGCGACCAAGTCGGCGACCACATGACAACCAGTCGACGACTCAGCGACCCAGAGACTCAGTCGGCAACCCAGTCGGCGACAAGAAGCCATGAATAAGACGGTATCCCGTTGGGGTACAAATCTGTCGCACTCCGGCGTGCCAGTCCTCAGACAGATGCAGCGGGGTATAACTCCAAATACAAAGACCTGTCCTAAAGAACTCGAGATAGCGGGGTAGTGTTGCCGAGGGATTATTCCACTACAATATCTTCAGATAATATGTGTATTGTCGCAAGATTTCCGTGTTTCTTGGACGAGCCTTGTAGCGCCTGTATCCTGGTCGATGAAAGACCTTGTCCCTACGCTTTTTAAATTCCCCGGCCTGGCCCTTTCCTGTCCGGCAAACTACGACCAAATGTGCTTGCTCAGAGGGATGGTTATACTGCTTCACTTGCAAGGAGACGTCTTAACACAATACCGCTTCATAACACACCGTCATTGCAGCTACAGTTGGCAAAATAAAAGCGCACGTCAATGTTTGGAAATCTAGCTATCTCAATTTGATAGGTAAAAACCGCATAACCGAGACATATCTATACAGCTCAATCTGGTATGAATAAGATACTGCTGACTTTGACGCACATCATTTATTTTTAACTTTATATGGAATGGTGAGATTCGCCAAATTGGCTAAAGAGACCCTTTGCCAAGAAAACTAGGAAGGAATATTCCACACCTAACACATAAATTGTACTATAGATAAATAGACTAAGACATGTAATAAATGAAGACTATGGTATGGCGTCCTACTAAACAAAAACCGTGTAATTTATTACAATAAAAAAATAACTAAAATGCAGAAGCCGCCATTTCAGCTAAGAAAAATAAAAACATAATCACTGAATATAGAAGCGATACTAAGATCTGGAATATCGAAAAAGACGAACATGTGTATCAATTGATAATTTCGATATGCGCGCTACTTCAGGCTTGAATACTGTCGAGGTGGGAGAAACGTGGTTTTCTCAGGTCTTATCCTTAATCTTGCGTTACAAGAATAATTTCGTCATCATAGAATTTCTCAAACTGAATCTTGGAAAATCTTGGGAATATATTTATCATGTTATTGGTTATAAATATTTGGTTTTAAAACACAGACAGCGGGCTTGAAGGATTTTCTTCGCTTTCAAAGACAAAGTTCTAAAAGAAGAAAAACTGAGTCAATCACCTACTCAAATGCGTTTGATTGGTTGAACGGCAGGGATGATGTCATGTTGAAATTATCAGTACATACATACAAAGAAAGGATTAAGTACAAAAGAGAACAGCTGAGAGGAACCATCCAAGTTATGGAAACATAGATGGCAAAACTGTAACAACATTAAATAAACAATACCAGCAACAATACTAATGTACCTGCATGATGCATGGTGTAAGGGAGAACTGGCACATAAGTGAATTATAAGAAATATGCCGGCATGTCAGTTATTTAAAATAACACATCCGATACGAAAATGTACCTTATAAACCAATGTGAAAATAGAAAAGAACACAGAAAAAAATATGTAATGTTATTCAACAAAATCATGGTCAACCAACATGAACATCAACTATATACAGTGAATATTAAAGACAGAATATTGTAAATATATGAAGATTACTGAATATATCTATGAAATAATAAATACATGGAGAAAATATATAGTGTAAAATTGTCCAAAGAAAAAAAATATAAACAAAAATCTCCGGAAGGAGGAACCAGCTAGATCTCTCCCATTAATGGAGTAGGTTCGCATATGCGGGCTGGCCAAAATCTCCATTTACACTTATAGTAATTTCAAACTGCATCAAGAAAACAATAAGAATACAGTAAGGTAGTACTTAATAGAAATAAACATAAACATAAACATATATATATATATATATATATATATATATATATATATATATATATATATATATATATATATATATATATATCATGGACGATCAGAGCCAGTTAGATCTCTCCTAGTAGGTGCTGACTAAATTCCAACGTATACATGCAGAAACTACAAATCGTAACAGAGGCAAGTAACTGGGAATTTTGTTTACGATAAATGATGATACACATATGCTCAGACACAAACACAAGAGAAGCTAAAGAAAAACCCCGTATATCTTTAGAACGAAAGGACAAAACTCATAAATACATTAAAACTCCTTTTTGCCCCTAGCACATCGTACATTCAGCAATACAAATGACATGAAAAATATGAACAAAATATGATGCTAATTCATTAGAGGGGAAGGAAAACAAAACACTGTGAAGGGAGGGATCATTTAGATCTCTTGTTAGTGATGCAGACTAGACTCCACTTTCCACATGCTGGAAAGGACCAGCCCCAAAAGGGATATTACCTGATAACAAAGAGATCCCTGTACTTACGAACATAATATCAAAACCTTACAAGAAATGTGAAGATAACTTCCCACAACATGGACTTCTGCATCTCTACATAACCATAAATAAAAAAAGCTATGTGAATGGGTTAGGGGGCTCATTCAAACCCTGACAAACAGAACCCTTATAGGGCAAAGGGGGTGGAGATTCAAATTATTTTATCTACAAATATATATGCATATATTTATGTAGGAGCGTGTATGTATGTATGTATGTATGTATGTATGTATGTATGTACGTTTGAGCGAGTGCCGAAAAAACTAACCAAATGACAAAATACAAAAAGAGGAATATCACACTAATAGAGAGATAACATTAGGTAAGTACAAAAGGATACAATATATGGGAACAGGAG
>JAECUM010029104.1:0-17773 GCA_016617855.1 Megalonaias nervosa | reverse complement strand
CGAGTCATATCAGAGACTTATAAAAATGGTACTAACAGCTGCCTAGCTAGGCCCTCAGCATTAAGAGGTTAGTGTTCGGACTGGTTTGACTGGTGTCAGGACAATGTGACTGGGTGTGACATCATATTACATGTCTGCGGCATGATGCCCCAATGCTAGACATCACTATAAACTGCCACACGGCAGACATCGTAGCGATATGACTGAAAAAATACGTTAGAAATCCAAATCACACACAAGCAGACACCTCCTATTAGGAGATGATTGGTATGTTGGTTTTAATCGTTGACAAACTCTGGGTTGTCATGGAGAACGATACATCAATATCAAAGTAAAATCGATCAAGAAATCTATTTCAAATGGAGCTTTTAGATGATGCAGTCACAGAAGTTTGCTTTTGACAAAATATCGTCTCCGACATCGTGCCTTCATTCAAGAGAGATGGTAGGGTTTTAGCAAATGAAGGCTGTCATTTTTCAAGTTATACCACTTCCGAGGTAAGAGATATCAAGGAATCGATTGCCAATGGAATTCTTTTGCACGATGCTGTCGGAATGTACAATATTTGAAGAAAAAAATATCGTTGCATTCATCATGTGGCGGAAGAGGGTTTGTATTTCGATCCTCTATTACGCCTTCTTGCAAAAAATTTTTAAAAATAATTGTACTACCGAATTGTTGGCTAAGTTTGAAGATAACGATTGCTATAGTTCAACCCGAAAGTATTAGCAAAATTCATTTTTTGTCGCAAACGAACAGAATGTTAAAGAAATAAATTTTCCGCGGTTAGATTACAAAGATTTCTCTATTTCCGGCCATTTGTTTAAATTACGTGACAACATGGCGTCGGCGGTCGCCTGACTTCGTATAGTGGTGTGCAACGCACGGGGCATTTTCGAAACGGTGAACCAGACTAATATTAAACTTCCATTAGAGCGATATACATCTTTAAGAAACATACACCCACATGTTTCGTGTGAATTTATCATAGTTTGTCCATATATGTTCACTGATGTCTTCTGTTATTGTTCCATAGAGTACTTACGGTTATGGACGATGAATGACGTGAGTATTTGTGAGACATTTGTTTCGAATTCCTATCTAAATCTAACTGTAAATGATTTACACACTGGTGTTACTGTACAGGTATAACTTCCCAGTATAGAATAATTAGCAGTCATGGAACGATATTCAGGTATACCGGTATATTGCTGTTTGCTGTTCTGGCAATATAAACCGCGATTTTTTTCACGGTCTTGCTTTCATCCAACAAATCTCTGTACACCGCAGAATTTTTTCAATTTCATTCAAGAACCATTTTTTCTATTTTTCGATATGCACGCTTAGCACGAGAATGCAAGTGAATGTAAAACGAGAGGCACAATACCATTATTCGGGCAAAGTTTAATTTTGGGTTGGCAGTGCTTAAAGAAAATCATTTTAGGCACTGGTCCTGGGCTGGTGACGTAAATAAACTCACAAACCATGATTGAAATTCCACAAGCCTGGACTGCAATTTCCACATGCCCAAAATTTCACCTTTTTTAATATTGTCACACAAAGTTGCAATAGCTATAATTCGAATATAAATTCAATAGGGTTCAAAGGGGTTAGAGAGTAATGCACGTGTCATTATTGCTCATCACTACACTCACGTGGGATTGAATGGTCCTGGTGTTCAAACTTTTCTGCTGGATTCTCTGAGAGAATCCTGGTCAGAACCGAGTTGACGTATGTCGATGAGTTGTTTGTAATATATGCAAATAATTAATAGCCCTCCCCCACCTTATCTTTTGTCTTCTATTTTGCGCTGTCGTGCTGCACAATGTAAAACTCCGTCAACCAAGAGTTCTGAAATTTATTTTTGTCGGGCTTTGCTGATAGTTAATTGCTTCCTAAATCAGCTTCAAAAATGAATTTCACTTGAACACTATTCCGACAACTGCTTTGCATTATATATATATATATATATATATATATATATATATATATATATATATATATATAGATAGATAGATAGATAGATAGATAGATGCAGGAAAATCTGACTTCAAAGAAAGGTTTCCTCTGTTCACAAACTTGTCAAAAATATATTACATATGGCTTAAACATTATCATTCAAGGCAATGATATATAATAACCTTTGTACTTGTATGCACATCTAGCATCTCTTTGATTTACCTATAATGGGTTGTTCCACGTCCTGATCCTAACTATGCAAATTAGCACAATGGGCTCACCCACTGCAGCTTTCAAATACATCGCGCTATCTATTGCCAGCCAATAAGTAATATGTGAAATGGTGGTTTATACCTGACCTCTTTGCCTTTTAATTATCGCTATTTAAACTCCGCAAAGGGCAGCTTTACATCAGCTCTACAGGACTGTTTACAGTTTATACATGCAACATGTAACAGGCATATACTGAAATGTGTTTGCTTTGTTTCTTAAGGTTACTGAAAATTGTGTTTTCTCGAAACACGACCGTGTGAGGGGGTTTGGGAGTACAAAGTCATATTTTTAGCATGACACGCCATTCTTGAAATTGATTAAAATACGATCTCAGTTTCACATAGGACAGTGGTGATCTGATTTAGATTGCGCCGTGATATGGCAGGTATGTCAACATGAGGAAAATACGTTTACATATTTCATCAGCGCGATCAAAGTTTAATCAGGCAAATTAATTTGTTTTGGACAAGCCCGACGGGCACCTCACTTAGAATACAGGATGGTCCGATCCTAAATCAGAGGGGCCCCGCACGTCAGGCTATCGGAATTTTTGAGCATTGCACGGTGGCAAGTCAAAACCATGGGATATTTCTCCAGTTATAAATAATAATTTATAAACTTTACTTTGCCTTAGGTATTTGTGTCCTGTTCGTAATGATACTAAATGAACGGCACTCAAGAGTCTGTGTTAGTAAATATATTAATTCCTCTAAAATAATTGAGTTTTGTATCCAGCGGCCGGAATGTACATACCATAAAGCATTCAACATCTGCTGTTATGATTGATATCTTAGCTTAAAAGAATGCAAAGAGAGCAAAACATTTAAACAAACATCTGCCTCATCAGATGTTTTCCGTGTGAGATATATTGGCCGGTCAGATCAAAGTGCTTATGTCACGTTAACTTCCTTTTCTTGTCTCCAAATATCCATTAACGTCTACTCATTTTTCAAGTTATTTGACAGGACTGTAGACCTGAATCATAATTTCCGAAATTAATTTTTATCGAAAATGGATTTTGAAAGCAATCCCAGCAAATAAGCAGAAAGTTCAGTGTGGGAAGTTTGAAACACGTACTAGAAATGGCAGAGATTTTTATTTGCTGATAATTTAACTGCTTTCAGATGTTTGCAAACTTGTTTCATTATTATGTAAATTTTATATGTTCATTTGACTAACATTTGAGGTCTTGAAAGGTAACATCACTTAGAGATGTATTTTTCAAGTAGTAAATGTTATAAAGATGATGTATTATTTTCATTAAGTGTTGTTTTAATGCCATATGGTTTTGGTATATCGCAATAGGGTTCGGGCCATATCGTTGCACGCCTAATAATTAGATTTTAATCAATTATGACAAGCAAGCACTGTTGCTATTGTTGAATAACTTTTAAAAATATTTAGAAATCAATGATCAGTACAGTAACTGAAACAAATTGACAAATATATTAAAATAAATCCCTAAAATAAATATCTCTTTAGGTCAGTGCACATGTCTTCGGCTAAGAGGCTTACATTTCAAACCGGAAATAAACAAATAAAATAACGTTGTGACATTAGTATGTATTGGACATGGAAAAATAAATTAAATATATAACTCAGTACATACGGTTGGAATCAAAACCTCTTATTTTACTTTTTAAGGTTAGCTTCAAATTCGTGTCCGTGGCACAGAAGGAAACGTATGGACTTTACATTTTGTCATAGGTATATATTGCTCCATTTTAGGTCAAAAAAGTTGACAAGAATATAATTAAACTAAAAGGTCAAAGGTTAATAATGAAACTATGATGTTGCGAAAATGGTAAATATTATATTTCGAAATTATTTAATATCTGACAATTATATCTTGAGGTGACAATTGTAAAAACAAGCAATATATTCGCTTATAACTAGAACATGTAAGGTTTAGCACAGGTTGTTTTTTTTTTAATCCTCGTAGTCCAATTAAAGACTAGACATATTCCGAATTTAATTTTTCTGATGTTTAATGTATTTGACCCGGTCGAGACATGGGCTCATTATATAATGGGATTAAATAGTTTTTACTAGTTTCTTGAGAGTTGGAGATAAAGAATTTAATGCAATACTTTGTTTTGGTGGTATTACTGTGCATGAAATGTATGATTTCAACATGTACAGCTTGAGGGTATGTAAACGTACATTGCTTGACTGAAATTTTCAGGTCTTAATGTTTGGTGTAGTATGTATGAGACCTTAATACCGGTTAGTACATGAGAAGATAACTTGTTTACTGATAGTGAAACCTAATCGGCTCATTACAAAGTGTCAAATCTCAAGGTAGCGATTTGAATGCTTATACTTCCACAAAACCTGACTGTAGTATGTACGATGGTAATAATGTCGCTGATAAGAATATAGCCCGTGTCGAGAATGTAAACTGAACGGGGGGGGGGGGGCACTTAACACTTCACACCACGTACAAGGATATATCAATATCGATGTCAAATTGATCAAGGAATTTTTTTGCAACTAGAATATTTTAGATGACGTTGTGTGAAGTGTGTACTATTTGCAAATCAATCGATACCCTCACCCCCTTGTAAAAGAGGGGTGATATTTTCGTCTTAATCTTTGGCTATAATTAGGCTGTCGTACATCACCTTATATCAATTTCGTCTTAAAATGTAACATTTTGGTTCATGAATTAATAGTTGTTGGTCATCCAAGTTGTATGAGGCTCACAGTATTCTGGAACATCGACAGTCTGAGTCTAAACGAAACAAGAATTACGTATATAGACACTGACATTGATGCCAATTCCTGAAAATTGTGACACTAGATCTAATACGTGGAGGTTCAATAATCAGCATTTCTGTCAAAGCGCTCCAGCATTAACCATCTAATGAGTATACGTCACAATGAAAATGTTCCTATAATGTATAGCCCAATATGATTTTTAGTGTTATATGTATGAAAAATACGCTGGCCGTAACTCAAGACCTTTTACTGTACTCTCTATGCACAGGCTATGGCCACTCTACATAAAATGAAATCATGTTATTCAATCGCACAACAATCACAGCAAGCTTTTGAGAAAATAGGATATTTTCTTTGAATTGGATTCTTTTCCTAATGTAACAAATATTAATAATGTTATTTATCATAATTATTGATTACTTCTTGTGAAGGTTACAATGGTATTTTGCTCACATCCGTCCTTACAACCATGTCTATCTTTCTGCACGTAATTTTTGCCGTTGCGTATATCCAATTATGCGTACATCATATTGGAGCAACAAGATGGCGGAACAGGCAGGTGTTTGAAATTTTTATGTGGGCCTTGGACAGCAATACCAACGTATATAACGTGTAGTTTGATAATGACTTGTCTTATCTCGTTCTATTAACAGCACAGTTTTTGAATAGAATGTTAACTTATTATTATATTTCTCAATATTCGACCTGTAAACACTATTTTCGTTTCTCTAATTATACATGCGTGTTTTGATCGTGAAGACACGTATGATTAATACCGTAAACACCTGTATAATTGCTTCATCGTGATTACAAATTTAATAGCAAACGATACCAAACGTTAACTGTAAGCATGGACTTTGGTGATTCTTGATCCATTTCTGTGCCTGCGGGTGAATTACTGGCTCAGATGCTTTCCTGCTACAAGTAGCTCAGAATCAGACTGGTTGTGCAAATCTTTATCCGAGTCCTGATACAGAACCCCAGAGTGGAGATTGGTGTCCTGATGAAGTGAACGTGTACGCTGAGGTCCACTGGAGTCTTCCTAAGGATGAATGTATCAAGAAGATACTGCTGGATCCTAAGAGTGATGAGGACGAATTGGAGGAAATTAGACTGATGATGTTCCGGACAGTAATAGGTACAAGGAATTTCCATCTTGGAGAGTGCCGAGTTGAAACAACGCCCATATACTAGTTGTGATGATTGGTGGGTACCAGGTTAGATGCAGTCATGGAACTGTATCAGATTTGGACGTTGAAGTCGTATGCATAATTAAGGGCATGTTTTGTCACCGAAGGTGCTATACTTCAATCGCATGAATATAATGTTCAGTTAGAATCAATAATCAAAGCAGGACTCACACACTCTATGTTGATGCAAGCTGTTTCGGCCTGGAAAAGTGATGCACAGATGAATCATCAGCTATACAGTACCAGTCTTCGCAATGACAGGGTGCCAGTGATTGAAGAACTGAACAGGTCTATCAGCTGTGTTCGAGTAGATCTTCCTTCACTCGAAAAGAAACTGTCAGCTGTGTGCGAGTGGATCTTCCTGCACTCAAGAAACGTAATCAAATATCTGCGATGGGAACTTTCTGCATTCAAGGAGATGCAAAAGCCCATACAGAGGCGATTATATATAGTTAGGCATAGTTTGAAATATTCAGTCAATCAGTTAAATTTGCATTTGAACTGAGAAACAGCTATTAAGTTAAAAGTAGCAGCTTGAAGGATTCCGTTCTGTAAATACATTTTAGAAAGCTCAAACATTTTGAACAACAATGTCATTATAAATTGTTCAGAGATGATACGGCCTGTTTCTTCCTGCACATTAGATAGTACCTTTCGTGGTCTTAATGAACCAAGAGGTTCTGGGGCATGTTTTGAACTCAATATAAATTACGGTTCACTTATTTAACAATGATCTTAACTGTAATGTTACGCCCAAGACTTAACAGAGTAGTAGTTAAATAAGCAGATCCTAAACCAAACCGAGAATTATCCTATAAAACTTTCTATTTTGTAATTTTATTAAGGAATCATTTTCAGCTCAAAATAAGACTAAAAATATTTTATTGGAGTGGCCAGAAAATTGTTTTCGATCTTGGAGAGGAGACCCCATCCCTCTACTAAAAATTGGAAAGATGATCCTAAACCAAAAACAGATTCTGGACCAGAACTCCAAGGGCCTGCTGTATTAACTTTTTTAGTGATAAAATATTTTTTTTTTCAGTATAGTAATAGACTAATCCTAAACTAAATGCGGATTCTAGATCAGAGACCCCCCACCCCACCCTGAAGATTTGTTGGAGAAAGAATAAACCTTTTTGAGAGAAATTTCATATTAAACAATGAAATATTATATATAATGTGCAATAATTCAATCCGACATGTTGAATTTGATCTAACTAACAGATTTTGTAGGAGATTTGATTCAATAAAATCAGCCTCATGCTATAATGGCATAAAACCTAAAATAATAAGCGACTGTATTAAAAAAGTTGGTTATCATATATCACCAAAATATGGGTCAGTATGGTTATTCGCAACTGAAAATGACGAACGAATGAGAGGTTGGTCAGATGATTTGATGACATTTATTGACAATATGGTTGATATTTTATTTGATAATCATATACAAAAATAAACAGCGGCGATGACATTTGGTCTACCATTCCACTGGGGTCCCTTCTGCCGGTAAAGCTCATAAGGTCCTAAGAGTCCCTTTCAGTAGACATACCCCCAGGCGAATTCCTAAACGAAACGAAACTTTAGAAACTCGGAGGGCTGTCTATTTCAGTGTAAAGACCTGTCTTATGGTCCACAGGCACCTTATAAGACTTTTTTTGTCCGGCGACATTCTTTCTGAATGCCCTTATATGGGGTACCCTTCAGTGAGGTCACAAGGTCACGAGCTCACATCATCCTGCTGTTTATTTTTGGACGGCACAAAACACATAGTATGATTTATGATTATATACATATGATTATGATTTATGATTATATACATATGATTATGATTTATGATTATATACATATGCTTATGATTATGACGGCACAAACATAAACTTATCCTAACTTATCCTAAGAGACGGCACAAACATAAACTTATCCTAACTTATCCTAAGGGACGGCAAAAAACACAAACTTATCTTACGTCCAACAGATTTTGTACACTCTCCCCATGATAACCCCGAGTTGAGTGCAAAAGTACACCCACCACGTGGTTACATGGTGGGAGAGTGTATTATTTTTCTGTTGGGGTTCGCACCCCCAATTAAAATAATTTTTTGGTAATCCAGAACCATACCCACCGAAATATGCCAGTGATGGGAATCGAACCACAGACCTTCAGTACGAGAATCCAATATTCATGCATTGAGCTATGAAATCCGATTACATATGTATGTTTAAGAAAATACTATATATTTACCAGTTGCCTAGTTTGTGAATAACATTAATCTGAAATCTTACATTTATACAGAAAAACGAAATTAAGTCTATTTGTACAGAAAAACGAAGTATCGTCTATTTATACAGAAAAACGAAGCGGCTGTTTACATTATAGGCAGGTCTGAAAAATCAATAGGTGGGTTTTTAGCAAGCCTGTAAAGAATCAGGAAATTCCATTTCAGTACGGCTTTAGAAACAGACAGACAAATACGCCACAAAATTACAAATAATTTTGCCAATCATTTAACAGACAAAAATCACCGGCAGCGCTTTATTACAGATAGTTTGTAAAGAGTCAGGGAATTCTGTTTAGAAACAAACAGACAGACTAATACGCCTTGGAAATCACTTAACAGACAAAACGAACTCACCATTCACCATCTGCGCTTTACAGACAGTCTGAAAAATCAATAAGTGGATTCGTACCAATCTAGAACAAGCTGAAAGGTATTATCTCCCTTCTATAATGCACAAATGCTAAAGTATTAATTCCGTCTTTACAATATCTTTTATCATCAAAATTGCTAAGTCCACGTTTAATAATCGTATCTGTCTCAAGCTTATGAAGATTCGCTCTAATGACATTTGTCTTAATAAAACTGACATTATTGTTTAGCGCGGTTTTAAAATCATTAAAATTCATCATCTTTTCCACATATCCGCGAGGGATACCTTTCGCTTTCTTTGTAAGTTTATTATCATCTAATATGACAGCATACATCTTGCTCCTTAATCCAACAAACTCTCTCACCGGCACAAACATAAACTCATCTTTCATTTTACCAATAACTTTTTTATTCGTATTATCATTAAATCCACTACTAGTCGGATAATCTGATAAATCAAATAAATTTTTATTGTTATAAATATCCTCATAGACATCTTCGCATTTTATATTATAAACTAGTGAATCTGTATCAGTGAATAGCAACTCTGAATCTGGCCACTGCTTTTTAGTAAAATTATAGTGAAAATCGTACATTAGCCACTTTGATATATCAAGTACAGCTGCACCAACATAAATCAGTTTATTTAACTTTAAATTTGTCTTTCGTCGTTGTATTGCAACAAGATTTTCATTAAATATTTTCATGCTGACAAAACCATCATCGTTAACTAATTTATTTCTGCGACTTACATCATTTACGATTTCGATAGAAACTCTTTTCCTAATGTTCTCCATTGTCTTACCCAACACCGAGTTATTCATTAATTTGAAAAAGTTTTTCTCAAAGTCGGTCTTAGCCACAGCACGTCGTTTGGTATTTAAGTCAATATAATTTGACATCCACCTCAACTGATTAAATTTTAGCGCACGATGGGCTTTTCTCAGAATTAGTTCAGCATCTACTGCTTGTTTCAAATTTTTATAATGTATCACGTAATTTCTTTTATTTAGCAAATTTGGAACTAGCTTATTAACAATGGAATTTTTTGCTGTTGTCATGGCTCGTTGCTCAGGTGATAGAAAACTGAAATCTATCATCATCGCCTCTGCACAAAATGGGTAGTCGTTGTGTAGATTATGTAACGAATTAGGGTAATCTAGATCGACTTCAACAAAGTATGAAATATCGGAAAAATTATCATTATTTTTTTTAGCTAAATCTTTTTCAGTTTCTTTAAGAAATTGATCTGGAGATATCCAATGAAATCCACCGCACGGCATTGGCTCTGACATGGCCCAACCATACAAATTCACACAGTCTAGATAAATAATATAACTTGACGGGAGATTTTTGTCATAATTTTTTATATATTTATTATTAGCTACTGCATATTTTTTTGTTATAACGCTAATTCCGCCTCTGATACCTTTTTCAATATAGTTAAACATATTAACATCTGTTAAGAGATCCAGTTCTATTTTGCTTGTTTTTAGTAGAGCGTCCCACGACAGTCCGGGAGCAGAATAATACCAACAAGGATCTAGTCCATAATTACTGTAGCTTACTCGACGAAAACTTTCAAAATCATCTGCTAGTAATAAAACATCTGTTTTCAAATATATATCATGATAATCACCAAATGTTTTACAACTAAATTTATTCCAAATATTTTGTGCATATTTATAATCGTCGTCTGACACATCTTCGTTTTTGAGCTGCGAGTAAAATTTATCTTTGTCGGGAAGAGAAGTTTCATCAAATCTGCTCCAGTCGTCGAGATACTCATACGGAAGATACCTTTTTTGTCAGTAGATTAAATTTATCACCAAAGCAACTTTGCAGACTATTAAAAGTGCTACAACCTTTTACGAGCTCATCTAATGACGCTGCCATAAATTGCAGACTGTCAATACAACGTAATTACCGAGAGTAACTGACATATACTTTTCAAAATTATTTGGAATACATTTTATCTTATTATTTAGTTTTAGTTTAGATTTAATTTCCTCGTTGCCAAAAGCTTCTACAATGATATGACTGTCATAGCCGCGAAAGTTATGTAAAACGACAGGTATAAACTTTGGTGCATGAAATTTTAAATTACAATTATTATGTCCAGTTAAATGACAGTGATCGCGCACTTTATCACGGACTCCGTTTGAGTCTACTAAAGATTTTTCGCAAATATGCTGCAAATGCACTTGGTTCAATTATTAACATAAAATCTAAGATATCTGTAGGAAAACCAACACCAGCTGGTATGATAATTAGTGTAAAAGGTGATGATACAGATATCACCGAAATGTTCAGAAAAGATTTTATCTATACTTTGTTCTGTGATGATATCCCAGCTGGACAAAGAGTCTATATAGTAAATAATTCGATTACTGATGATAATATCGAAAATTTAGCGTTACAAGATGAATATCAGCCTCATCCTGTGTTTGATTTATATGAGGCGTCTGACAGAGGAATTATACGAAATAAAAAAAACTAAAAAAGTATTGGGAAGTTTGCAAAATACTGGCTATTTAGGTTTAAGAGTTAGGGGAACAAAAGTAGATTTTGTTAATTATTATAATCACCGTTTTGTGTTTGAAACTTTTAATAACACAATTCCAAATAATTTAGTTATCGATCATATTAACAGCATTAAATCTGACAATCGCATTGAAAATTTAGATTTAGTAACATATCAAGAAAATAGTAGAAGAGGAAATACTGGAAATAATGACTTTAGTAAGGTTAGACCAGTTATTTTAGCAAATATTGAAACTGATGATGAAATAAAATTTAAATCAATAACAGCTGCTGCAAAACACTTTAAAATTAATAAAGCTAGAATAAACGATGTTGCGGATGGGGCAAGAAAATCAACAACGTCAATATCAACCTTCGACAGATTTAGTTTTAGATATGTTGATTAATTATGTTTCGTAATTTTGTCTTAGTAAGACAGCTGTGGGCAAACATCAAAATATCATCTTTATCTAATTTTAATGTTATAAATGAACTTTCATTAAGTTTATTTTTTTCTGCCGTCGTTAGAAGTATTCTGTCGTTTTCGCCCTGCATTATATTCACATTAACCAAACATGCACTATAGCCAGACAAACATTTTCGAACTGCCTCAGCTAATTCTCTGTAATTTAATATATTAACTTTTTGATGATATTTAACCTTAGAAGAAATTTCAGTGGGAATTTCAGTAGATTTCGTTTCGCTGGTCATTATTATTTATAATTAGATAAAAGTATATTATAATATGAACTTGATGAAAAGACTTGCTGATATATATTCGGAAGATACAATCGCAGGAGATTTCATCGCCAGCGACAAAGTCGCCAACGATAAATTTTCTAGCTATAACGAAGACGATATTTTGTACAACAACGAGTCCGACGATGAAGTAGTTGCTGTTGTAGATAAAAAAATTACAGCAGACCAACAACTGGACGATATAATGTTAAGTACCATATTGCAAAAAAAATAACTTAATTTTACTGTTGCCGAACAACAAATATTTTGGAAGCTTATCAAACCTTTTTAAATCTGAAAATAACTGGCTATCAAAGAAATATAAAATATGATTTTATTTTTGTTAAAATATTTAATTTAATGCCAGTTGATAATACAAGAAAATTATATTTAATATCGTTATGTAAAACTATCAAATGTAAATCTGTACTTATGAAATACGAACAAATTTATAAAAACATTATTGGAAAATTCTAAGTTTGTATCACCATAAAATTACAAGTAATTTTCTATCGACTTAGTTGGCACCCAGCTATTAAATTTATCGCTATATCCTCTCCACTTAACTAAACTTTTGTTGCCGCGTTTTCGGATAACTTTTTTCAATAACAAATACGTCTTGGGAAGTTTTCTGAAGTTCCTGCTCGTAACAACTGCCGGTTATAGGCTCATCTAATAAATCTTTTAGCGTGTATGTTACCGTGATTGTTAAAAGTACTTTATCAACAACAAATACTTCTTCGCTCCAGTTTGGAGTAAATCCCTTTTCAAATGTTTTTTCCGTCAGAGAAATTCTAACTCGATCACCAACTTTAAATTTAGGTCTTCGATACATGTTTTCGTTTGCTAATATCAGATTTTTAATTGCGTCATTTGGCGACATTTTAATGGTTCGATGTTTCGTATTATTATATTCATCAACAATGTTTTGTAAATTGTCAATGTATTTACTCGTATTTTTAACTGTCAAATACTTATGAATTTTTTCGTTTAGTGTACGATTAAATCGCTCGACAACACTTTTACCTTCACCTCCTGTAACATACTTTTTGATATTATTTTGGAGCAAAAACTGCTCGAACTTTTTATTCAAAAATTCTGCTCCGTGATCAGTCCAGATTCTATTTGGTTTTCTTTCTGTGTTTGTTATTATTAACTTTAGCGCATCAGTTATTGACTTTCCTGTCTTATCTGAAACTGGCACACTAAAAGCATATTTACTAAAAACCTCTATAACATTAAACAAGTATTTTTTTGGACAGCCGTCAGCTCCATCGTTAAATTCAGCAAGATTTGACACATCAACTAAGTCAATCGCCCAGATATCGTCAACGGCATTTGCGACAACTTTACGTCGCGGAAACTTTTCTTTTATGTTTGTGTAGCTCTGACGCAAGCGTCTTCGCCGCAGCAGGCGATTTTATCGCCGCAAGATCATTATTGCCAAGTCCAGACTTTCCAAGTCCGAATTTATATTTTGCTCCAATAAAACCCTGCACCAACTTTCTATCAATACGCTCTCGCATATTTACAGGTTTTTATCACGAAGTTCATCTAACATTACTTTATCGCAGCTGTGTTTATTTTGTTCGCTGTCTGGAAGTTCAATGTCTCTGTAGCAGATATCATGGCGCATAGCTATTGCATCAACGTGATTGTAAGGCTCTTGTCCTGGCAGCGGATTATCATTTTGATCTAGTTGTTTATCAAGAGGATTATAAGGTCCGGTATATTTATGGCCTGGCAATGTCCAACCGCCTTTTGGTTTCGGTAATTCGCCAATTACTTTATGTATATCTATACCAAAACCAATTATTTCTCTGCTGTTACATTGTTGGCAATATGTGACAATTTTATTTTGCTCGAGACGTAAATCTCTGTCAGAGTCGCACTTGCATATCATTATATATTTTCAGATTTATAATAATGTTTTTAGATTTATAACTTTCAGTCGTCTACTTATTTTCAACAGTCTACTAAAATAACCTTGTCAACGCAACCAGCTCCGGACAATTTCCTCAAAAACATACTTTTTCTTTTTCCACAAATTGCGCAAATACTTTTTAGCATCGTCCTGTTGTTCTTTGTTTTTTCTGTTGTTTCATTGATATTTTCTGTTTTAGCTTTACATTTGAGACAATATGTTGACATTATATATTTGTAATTTAGATAAAATTAATTGTAAGCTTTAGGTAGCTTTACAGAAATTAATTGCAAGCTTTCAGGTAGCTTTACAAAAATTGGCAAAATTATTTATAATTTTGTGCAATCTCATCATTGGCGTGAGAAGGATGATTGTCAAATTGTAAAATAAAATTTAAAAAATCTGAGTCCGATCTCCTGACATTGTCAGGGGATTTAGACATCTGTTTATAAACATCACGCAATAATATCCACAAGCAGAAGTTCCAATAGGTTGAAGTTGATTAGACGAATAATTAATTACTTTATATTTTTGAGAGATATATTTTTTAATTACATCACTTGGTGGAAGTCCAAATGAGTCAAAGTAATTATTACCGTAGACTGCTACCCAATGTGTACCAAATCCGTCGTTGAAATCTTGAATATTTATCACACACGAACCTACAGCTGACGACAATGGAATTGCCGCAAGTTCATCTTTGGAATAAACTCCGTGGAAATTTTTTACTTGTTTTAGCTTATCAAGTATATCAAAGTTACTTAATGGTGTCGCGTGCCCGGTAATGTTAGTCCTCGTCCTATTCCCAGCAGATTTGGCAGTAGACTGCCCGCTAGTCCCGCTAAAAGTGGAGCTATTGGAATAAATCCTCCTTTGATTGTTGTTCTTCGACGTCGCGGTGTCTTTTTTGTCGTTGTTGTTTTTCTTTTTGCTGTTTTTCGTTTTGGGCATTTTATATTTATCACTCACATAAAATTAAACTTGCAAAATTGGCAGTTTTGTTACTTAAACGAAAAAATTAAACTAAAAAGTTAAACAAAAAAGTTCAACGAAACATTAAACTAAAAAGTTAAACTTGCAAAATTGGTAATTTTGTTACTTAAACTAAAAAGTTGAACAAAAATTTTTTTTATACCACTGCCAACAATACCACTGCCCTCAACTGCTTTTTTGGCTACGCCGGATACTGCTCCAGACGCTGCTGCTAATCCTAATGTACCCAACACCGGTAAAAGTTTTGGTATTAACGTCCTGGCCATTACCGATAACGCCGGACCGAAAAAGCCGCCATGTTTTGCCATTGCTGTTATTTGTGTGGCACTTAAATTTAAAACAAAAGGTTTGCTTACAAAATCTCTAGAGATTTTGCTGCGGTTATATTTATTTACTTGTTTTTTGGTTAACATTAATTTTGTTAAAGTACCCCCAGCACCTGCTGGTGCACCTGCATTAGGGTTGATTTTTAATGATACCTGCCTCTTCTTTGCAACAGCAGCTGCTAATTTTTTAACTTGACCATCAGTCAAATGTATTTCTTTTACAATAAATTTTGTCATCTTATATTAAAGTTACAGATTAAACTTGTAATTTTGCATTCAAACTTTCACCGACATTTTACCTCCGACATAGTCGACTGTAACTTCTCTATCGCTGATCACTAACGCGTACACGTACAACTGTGCCACCGGAACTGCTGCCAGCGTCCATGTAATTTCAATATCAGCTGAAAAATTAACATCTCGTTCATATTGTTTACTAACATCAAAATGAAATATTGGATAGTGTACGAAATTCCTCTACTGATATCTGGGATCCATCTCCAACATCCTGATATTTTTGTATTGCATCGAGCAGGTACTTGTAAGGTTGAGTAACATTTTTATTAGCGTCATCGGTAAAATTGCATTCTATAGCTCGTTCTGGATATTGCTTTGAATTTATTCTAGCATATATTCGTCTAACATCGGCATTATCAAATATTGCATTATTTTGTTGTTGGTTACCACGTCGCGCTTGTTGCTGAAATGCAACGAATAATTGTCTTGTCAGTTGTTCACTTGAAGTTGTTGTGACTCGCCATGTGTAGTCGGTGGTATTTTGAACAGCTGTTTGATATATTTTATGTTGCTGAAAATGAATGTTGTTTGTGCGGTTTTTAAGAACTTCCTCTAGTTCGAGCAATTTTGTTACTGTCGGTGTTATTCATGGCATCCAAAGTGCAAGTTTGTTTATAATAAACTGTACGTCAGCTCCACCAGCCCGAAATAAACAGTCGTTTTGTTCTGCTCGATCTAAAATAAGTGAATGTTTAACTCCACGAAATACTTTGTTGTAATCGCGACAAAAACCGAAGATTGTACTTAACGGCAGCATCATTGTAATTTGACGTGATCCTGCTGCAAGTGCCATTCTCTTAGCATGACCTTCATTGTAACGTCTATTTCGAAATCCAATTGTATTAATAACTAAATTTAACGTTGCAATACCGTCATCAGCTGCACCTGGTGGTGCTATACCAAGATTATTACAAGCTGCAGTAAGTGAGACTCTTATAGCGTCTTGATTAGCGTTTCCGACTGGTGCGGCTATACCTAGCACGTCTGCATTAGCAATAAGAAAACTTCTTACAATTGGAAAATCTGCAGCAGCATCAGCTCCGTGTATTAAAACACCTTTTGAAATAAGTTCATCTGACGCAGGAATTATTGCACCACTTCCAGTATCTTTAAACCACATCATGTTAGTTGCAGTTGATCTAGAGTAATCATCAGAAAACGAAATAGTATTTAAGATTGTACTTGCAACTTGTAAGTGACTTGAAATATCCTCAACAGTTTGATTGGCCAGCTGATATCTGGCACTTTTAAATAAACACCAGCCATTATTTACAAGAGCTACTTCTGTTCCAGCTGCAATTGCGACAGGTGGAACAGCTACTGTCATAATCTGGCCGCGAACTTCCAATACTGCCTTGTGAGGTAATAAAAATACATCTTCGTCTCGGGTATTAAATGTTCTGACACCAGCTTTATTTGGCTCATTAGAATTTTCGTCGAGATACTCAATATATTCAAATTCTGTTACGGTGTTGTCCTCGTCATAAGGTTCTGTTAAAATCGAGATAATTTTTGACAGACATTTTTTATTTATTAGATTACATAAAATTGGGAAAATTCTAACGGTTACTATGTAATTGGTGTTGTTACTTTAGATATTAACTTTTGTATAATCTGCTCGCCTTTTGGTGATAAAAGCTTTTTTGTTCTTGTTATCATAGCACGTTGAGTTTCTTTTGTTGGAACTATTTCTGATATAACTTGTTTGATTGTTGGTGGTTTCTGAGTAATTTTATCAGTTACTTTTTGTCCCACTGCAGTTCCGGCTGCAGATGCGGCTCCAGTTGTAAAAGCTTTTGACGCGTCTAGTGCAACTTTATGCGCAATTCCGGGAACACTTTCAATAATTTTAGCAAATATATTTCCCAAAAATCCTGCGACTATTTTTCTTCGATAAACTTTTTTTGTTTCATTATATCTGAGGTTACATAAAACCGAAGTCGCAATAGTCAATCACGAAGTCGCAATAGCCAATCACGAAGTGATTGTACGTAAGTGTAAATAGTAAGTAACAACCTCGTTATTCAAATCCATCTGTCGTCCAGATTGATCTGTCAACTGCATATTTATACTCGTTATTTGATTTTCAGCATTTAGCGGATAATAAATAACTTGCCACGGACTAATTAGCGTGAGCGATCCCGGTGGAACATCTGGCGAAAAACTATATATCGTTTGTCC
>JAECUM010029102.1:0-12537 GCA_016617855.1 Megalonaias nervosa | reverse complement strand
AAACCCCCGCCCCTTTTATAAAACTTTGTATATATGGTGTAATTCATCCTTTGTACTTTTAGAGGCTGGTATTGTCCATTCTGGCAAAAATCGTTATTCCTAATTTAATAACTGCAAAAGATAGTGTACTTCAGACTAATTCATTCAGACTGATTTTTCGAGCACATTGGAGCAGCCAGTTTGGTTAGATATGTGCTTAAATCATGTACAGTTTCCACAAATACAGTATTCAAAGAATTTTCAGCCACAGTACATTAAAGTAACACAGAGGTATTCCAAAACGCTATCGATTGCGCATCTTGCAAATGCTACCTTCTCCTTACGCCTGCTGCTCTAATATTTGAAGAGCGCCCCATGTTTATACGATTATTCATTCTGGCGTGCTGATATTTTCAAGATGGCCGCAGTGGTAGCCATATTGAACATATCAGCCCAATTTTCATTTGGACCAACTAGTCAACATATCAAGTCTTTTAGTGAAACTCCATGTTCATATGATTATCAATTCATGGTGAGTAGTGATTAGATTTTCACGAGGACCAACAAGACTAAAGTAGTCCTTTAGTGTGTGTATGTGTGTGTGTGTGTGTGTGTGTGTGTGTGTGTGTGTGTGTGTGTATTTTATCTGGATTTTTAACGTAGCTGTTAACAATTTTTCAGCCTTATCGCTACGATGTCTGCAGTGTGGCAGCTTAGTAGTGTGGGGTGGGGGCAATAGGGGGCATATGAGGCCAAAGAAGGTAAAACAGCCTGGGCCTGTATGGGGCACAGATTTATAGGGACAGAAAATCACCCTGGGCCTGTATGGGGCATATAGGAATTTTGTATAGCGACAATAGGAATGAAACAGGTAGGGTGACATCACGGTACTGGACACTTGCAACAATGTAGCAAGTGGCTGACCTAAATACGCGTAGCTACTCTAGGGAGGGACAAATACAATAGTGACTGAGACAGACATAAATAAATAAGCGATACTATAGCGTCAATGGGAATTAGCATTACGGGACTCTACGTTTTCTACTATAGCGTCAAGATTTATAGCGCCAATGGGAATTAGCATTATCGGACCCTACTTTGTACTATAGTGTCAAGATTTATAGCGTCAAATGGCACACCCTGGGACACTATAGCGTCAATGGGAATGTTGCATGGGAACAATAGGAATGGTACAGGTAGGGTGACGTCACGGTACTGGACACTTGCAACAGAGAATAATGTTTTTGTGAGTTAAACATAAATTATACAAGAACTAAAAAAAAATTTTGCCAAGAAAGAATAAATCTTTTCGAGGCAGTGGAGTGGCCCTGAAAAGGGTCTTTGTCGCGAATGCATAAAACACACCACATATACTATCCAAACAAACGGACGCGAACGCATAAAACACACCATATATACTATCCACACAAACGGACGCGAACGCATAAAATACACACATCTACTATCCACACAAACGGACGCGAATGCATAAAACACACCACATCTACTATCCACACAAAGGAACGCTAATGCATAAAACACACCACATATACTATCCAAACAAACGGACGCGACCGAATAAAACACACCATATATACTATCCACACAAACGGACGCGAACGCATAAAATACACACATCTACCATCCAAACAAACGGACGCGAATGCATAAAACACACCACATCTACTATCCACACAAAGGAACGCGAACGCATAAAACACACCACATATACTATCCACACAAATGGACGCGAATGCATAAAACACACCACATCTACTATCCACACAAAGGAACGCGAATGCATAAAACACACCACATATACTATCCACACAAATGGACGCGAATGCATAAAATACACATTCTACTATCCACACAAACGAAGGAAGAGAAGCAAAAAACACCACATCTACTATCCACACAAAGGAACGCTAACTCATAAAACACACCACATATACTATCAATACAAACGGACGCGAACCATAAAATACACACTCTACTATCCACACAAACGAAGGAAGAGAAGAAAAAAACACCCATACAAACGATCGAGAACGCATAAAACACACACATATATACTATCCACACAAGCGAACAAGAACGCATAAAACAACACATATATACTATCCACACAAACGAAAGAGAATGCATAAAACATAAACATATATACTATCCACAGAAACGAAAGAGAATGCATAAAACATACACATATATACTATCCACACAAACGAAAGAGAATGCATAAAACACACCATACTTACTATGCACACAAACGGACGCGAATGCATGAAACATACACACTATACTATCCACACAAACGAACGCGAACGCATATAATACACACTAAACTATTCACACAAACGGGAAGAAAAGAAAAACACACCCATATCTACTATCCACACAAATGGACGGGAGCGCATAAAAACACACCATACATACTATCCAAACAGACGAACGCGAATGCATAAAACACACATATATACTATCCACACAAACGAACGAGAACGCATAAAACTCTATACTATCCACACAAACGAGCGCGAATGCATAAAAATACACCATACTTACTATCCACACAAACGGGAAGAGAAAAAAAAAAACACTCCATACCTACTATCCACACAAACGGACGCGAACGCATAAAACACACACACTATATTATTCACATAGAAGGGGAGGAAGAATAAAAACACCAATATCTACTATCCACACAGAAGTGCAAGAAGAAACCTCATATCTACTATCCACTTAGAAGCTAATAAAATAACCCATTATATACTATTCACATAGGTACGTGCGCACAGCAACACATACAAATATACACACCAACAAACGTACGAGCACGCATACAAACACACAGATACACACAATAATATGTTTTTATTCACTCTCAATTATCGCAACAGTCAAGTGGTGAACTTTGGGTTCTTGAATGAAGCCTTTCACTATGGACAGGATGGAAATTTTAAAGTGACCACCCACGAACCAGACAAGATTGTACGTTTACCCACACACCAAATCGTCAGCCGACCCTTGGAAAAAAAGTCTATCAAATCGTGTACCAGAAGCGAGTACGGATTCCCAGCCACTTCACTTTACCGTACGGTCACGCTGGTATAAAAAAAAATGGTTCCAAGACGATAGTCACCAACAAGAAGGATGACTTCGACACAGCAAGAATCGACTGAAAAACCCACTGAGAACTTCAAGTTCAAACCATACCAGTCTCCTGTTTTCTTGCCTGACCATTTCAGTTGTGCCAGTCGATTGGAAACGTTTCAAAAATGGCTCACGGATAGGGAAGGATTACCTACTGCGAATGTTTTAGCTAGAACAGGATTTGTCTACTTGGGACCTGAGACTGGATTGGGATACGAAGTACAGTGTTTCAGTTGTAGTCTGAAGTTGCGTATGGATCGATGTATCTACAAAGATTCAGCTATTCTGGAACATACTCAATGGTCTCCGCATTGTCCTTACCTTTCTATGGTCTTTCCACCCATCACGTTACGGTTCAGGTATGATGGTACCTTAGAGAAGGTAGAACCGATGTCCAAGAAGAAAAAAAGGAAGACTTCCAAAACTGGTCATAAAAAAGGAACGATGTACAAACTCGAGACTTCATTACGACTAGTATAAAAAGGGACAACGTCCAAGACCGATAGTTTATTGTCACTACCAACACCAAGCGAGGAAGATGAATTTTTTCACACAGCAAGTATCGAACGTAAGACTCAAGTCCAACGAGAAACTCGAGTACTATGTTGTGCCTTGCGATGACAGGGATGCCGTACGCTATGACCTCAGCGATTCAGTACCACATCATGGGAACTTTGCTACGACTGTACCTACCATGGAAAGTGATGCAGTGCGTGTCAAACTTGATGGATACGAAAGCGATGCCACTCGTCATCGTACACCTTTTCATTTTACTAGTTTTCATGGTGGATGTCATCATTATGAAACCATGCGGCTACCACCCTACGGATGACATCCAAAACTGAGCAAACTCCTACATATTTCACCGTACCCTCCCCGAAATTAACCTGTGAAAGACGAATATTTGTTCACTGTGCATTTGCCTGAATACTGCTCCTATGAAAGTCGATTCGAAACCTTTCGAAGAAAAATGGCCAAAACATCTGGGAGGACCTATCCCCGAAGAATTAGCTAGAGCCGGATTTATCTACTTGGGCGAAGGGGATAAAGTCAAGTGCATCAGTTGCGGTGTCACTTCACGAGTGGGAGAAGAAAGATTGTGCTTACCTGGAGCTTGCTCGATGGTCTCCAGATTGTCAATACCTACCTTTAGTGGGACCTCGTCATTGAAGTGGACATACCATGTCGTTTAAGAAACCAGCTCCTTGGCTAGGAGTCAAACGTTGGACAACACCTAGACAAGTATTTAAACCCCATTGGAAAAATAATCTTCAAACATTACCAAACAAATTGCAAGAGATCTACAATGACATTTGGCTGGGACTTGCCAGAGCAAAATCTCAATGGGTGACTGAGGAACTTTTATGTCGAGAAATTCACAAGAGGACATTGACAAAAGTCAACAAACAAGTCAGATTTCTCTGGATCACGGGTGCGTTCTTCCGAATATTCCGCTTTAGACCATTTACATTTGAAGATTTTATTGACATTCTTGACCGTTTCCTGGAATGGCAGTGGCCAGAAATTACTCACTACATTCGTTACTTTCGCTCTAAGAGAAGTGTTTGACTGACATAGTCATGGATACTTTACAAGAGAACATTCGTGGTTTGCCTGTGAAGTTGAGAGAACGCATTTACCACGAGTTAGTAAACATACAAGTGAAACGCAAAGAACAATTGCATCCGTTACGTCACCGATGTTTGAACCACTGGTACCTGAATGCTATAAAAGGACTGATTCTGATGAAAGTGTTCCAGTGGTCAGACATTGGTCAACTACTCGTGGGCGAGAAATTTTGGTTTGTTGTTAGTGATTGTATCTACTACAAGGTAGACTTACTGCAACGAATTCCAGAAGAAGAGTTTGAGTGTTACCAATCTTTTACACAATGTAAACTTAGTTCAAGAGGACACTTCTGAACGGTGTGTGATGTGCAAGTTAGAGACTAAACAATTTAGATTTGCCACCGGAGTACGATCATCTCTGTGCAGAAAGTACACTTATTGCCTCCGGCAAAAAGAGGTATAAAAACGGACTACCACTCCCAGAAGAACCATTCCCTTCAGGACAGGACAGGACCGTTATCGACATCCCCGAAAGACCATTCCGGGAAGACACTTGTGTGACTGTGCCAAGGAGTGTAGAGACTCTCAGAACATTACACACTGTCCCTACAATTCCACCTCTTGATCACCACAAATGTTGTACAGAGACTTGTTTATATTCCACTATGATCATTTTGATGTGTCTTTTATTCATGTACTTAGCCATTTGGCTTTTATGTATTTTTGTCTTTCGTGCTGTTCACTTTTAAAGATGACAATAAACGTGTCCTAAAAAGTATAAAAACTCTTGTCTTGTCTGTCTTCCTGTCAAAAGTGACATTCCTTTCACTACTACTATGGCTACCTATACTGTCTCTGGTCCCTCTTCCTCCACTTTCAAAGTCATCCACGAACACGTAGATCTGACTAGTTGGGAGGCCTTGTATCTTTGCCATCCCTTTAACATGCTCATTGCCGGACCTAGTGGTTCAGGCAAAACCTAATTTGTCAAACGTTTGATCGAACATAAACATCATTTGATCGATCGTCCACCTCAACAAATCGTGTGGTGTTACAAAGAGTGGCAATCGGCGTACAGCCTTCTGCGAGAAAGTCAAGGCGATTCCATCGTCTTTATGGAAGGCATTCCTGGCGAGGACGACGGGATCGTGTCTGACCCTAGTCAAACCCATTTGGTTATCTTTGACGACATGTTAGGAGAAGACGAAGAAGAAATTGAACTCTGGTTTACGCGCAAAGGGCATCATCGTAATGCCAGTGTCATTTACATCACTCAAAATTTGTTTCAACAAAGTAAAGCCCATCGCACCATTAGTCTCAATGCTCATTACGTGGTCTTGTTTAAAAGCCCTAGAGATAAATCGCAAGTGCAAGTCTTAGCCAAACAGTTAGGAACGCCTTGGCTGACTCATGCGTACGACGATGCCACTCAAACCCCACATGCCTATTTACTCGTGGATTTAAAACCCACCACTCCCGATTATTTGCGATTTCGTACCCATCTCTTTCACCACTGGTGCCAAGACGGAGGACCTGTCGTGTACACGTCCCGATCGTCGACTTAACCACAACCACATTCACCAAAAAAATCTATAAAAACCTCGGTCACATTGGTTCTGTCTCACACATCGTTAACATGACGTCCCTTCAGTCTCATCTTCCCATCAAATTGATTCGTGCCTTGTACGGCATCAGTCGCGAACAAAATCCACAAATACGTGCTCGTGTCTTAGTAGCTAGTCTCAAAGAAGTCTTACGAATGGTTTACGGTGACAGCACGTGAATTACTGCAAGGCATCATTCAGATTCCACATCAAACAAAACGCTTTTTTTTGACAGAAACAAAGTTGCCTTGACGCAACTGGCCGATCCTCGCATCGACACTCAAACCAAAAAGCAAATCATTTTGAAACCTGGAGGTAGCGGTTCTCTAGGAGGTGTCATCATTCGTTCCCTCTTAAAATGGGATCCGAATGCTCGTAAAGTTGTTCCCAAGAAAAAAGCTACTCCCCGACGTACCCAGAAGAAAAAGAAAAAGAGCAACGGTGTCAAGACCAGGTCATAGCCACAGAAAAAGAAAAAGAAAAGTCCACAGAAAACAGCTTCTACTCGCAAGAGAGTGTCTCCGAAAACTTCTCCAGCGGTGACACCCTCTTCCTCTTTAGCGGCACCGGACGCTGCTCACAAAGTACCTGCCCCGAAAATCAAAGTCCAAGAGAGATCGGGCATGTTAGAGAGTTTACTGAATGTGTCCAAGCAAGAATTGTCTCGATTTAGTCCGTTGCGAACTCCTCAACGTCGAGTGATACCTGTCATCAAGTTTATATGACGTAAAGACAATCAGTGGCGACGCATTCCAGTATAAAAAAAAGACCTGAGGCAAACAGTACGGATCAGTGTTTTTGTGCTGCTGAACGCACAAAGATGTCCCCTCCAAGAAGTGCACACTGTTACCATCGTCGTTCTTCTGTCCAAAAAGGAAAAAGACAGACACGTTATCCAAAGAAACACTTAGCCAAACATCGACGTCACCCTCATAAAAGGCATACTAGTCCAAAGAAAAAGAGGAGCCACCAAAAAGGAGGATTCCTTGGCGATTTTGGAAAACACATCGTCACCTTTATGACGAAGCGATAGTCCCGAAAAAAGGATAAAAGACCGTGTGACAAGTCATCGACGTTAGTGTATTTTTGGTGTGTGCCCCGGAATCAACCAATCAACCAACAAACAAAGATGTCACCCCGCAAAAGACATCCTTCTTCTATCCCCAAAGGAAAGAAAAGGAAAGGACTGCCTCTTCGTTTAGTCAAACAATGGAACATGTTGTCTGTCCTGTCCAAAGCTCCTCCACCCATGCGAAAAAAACTCATTCAAACCGCCTCCAAAGATGTCATTGATAGGGTGAGCGAATGTTGTCTGAATGTCTTGAAAGGAACGATACCTTTGTCTAAACACCAGAAAGAATGCTTAGCCAAACATCGACACGTTCTTCGTCAAATGGTCCAAAAGAAAATACCCATTTGTCAAAAGAAAAAGATGTTGGTGCAAAGCGGAGGAATTGCCATTTTACCCCTGTTACGACCCTTGCTGGGAACCATAGGAGCACCCTTGTTGAAAGGAGTATTGGGAACATTTTCAAGAATCATGGGATGAAGATAAAAAGGTCCAAGAAGATAAAAGGAGGACTCTGGAGTCAAACAATCTCAGACGTAAGCCTTGAAATCCGATGGAAGGACGAAAACTGACTTTAGACCCTTACAAACGATGGATGGAATAGCATCGTTGGCAAGAACAACGGACCCCGCATTTACCTCCCAATCCTCATTTGACCGAGATGTCCCAGTTACAACACGAATTGCAATCGTTGATGGATCGCAGAGATTTGTCAGAAACGGAAAAATAGCAACGGTACGATCAATTGTTGCAACGACTGCAACTCTAGCTTTAGACGAAACAGCTCAGCCAACTCTGAAAGATTTTAAGGCGCTGATGAAAAGTTCACCACCACCACCACTACCACCCCCAGTGGTCAAGACAGATGCAGCCCAACGGTTGCCTGAGGAAGAAGAGGCAAAAGAAGTCTTTCAAACACCGTCAGCGGCTCCCATCCCTAGTAAGATTGCAGCGTCCTTGTTGACCCCTTCCCCTACACCACAACGAGAAGAACTTAAAGCTTGGGTTAAAAAGATGATGTCCACTCCACCTTCGACAGAAGTGAAAAAGAAAGAAGGGAAAGCAGAAGTGAAAAAAGAAAAGAAGACCAAAGCCATTCTATTACCACCACCACCACCACCGCCACTACCACCAAAACTACCTTCGACTTCTACTCCTGTGGCACATCGGACACGTAAAGCCGCTTCTAAACCACTTCAGAGTACCATCCGCAAAGAGTGGATCACTTATTAAAAAAATGGAGAAGGTGTTAGCCAGCATTTACTACGATCCATCCCATCCTGCAGGTTACGGTGGAGTTCAGAAATTGTATCGTGCTGCCAAAACTCGACTGAAAAATGTTCGTTTACCTCAAGTACAACGCTGGTTACAAGAACAAGCCACGTACATCTTACACAAACCCATTCGACGAAAATTTTCCAGAAGTCGCACCCGAGTGGAGGGCATCGATCATCAATGGTACGTCGATTTAGCCGTTGTCTCTCATTTGGCCACCTACAATCGTGGTTACAAATATTTGCTTTGTGTCATCGACGTCTTTTTCAAATTTGCTTGGGTCGTGCCATTGACTTCCAAATCGAGCAGTGAGTTAGTGCGAGCCCTCAAACTGGTGTTGAAACAAGGCAGGCGTCACCCTCTTCGACGGCAAACCGACAAAGGCACCGAATTTCTGAACCAAGCTTTCCAAAAAGAATTGAAGAAACGTGACATTCATTTTTTCACCACCGAGAATCTCGAAACCAAAGCCAGCATCGTGGAACGTTTTCAACGCACCTTGAAAGAACGCATGTAGAAATATTTTACGCATCAACACACTCTCAAGTACATCGTCGTCTTACCGCACCTCGTTCAAGCGTACAACCAATCTTACCATCGAAACATCGGACGTGTCCCCCAAGAAGTGACTCCCGACAACAAAGTCACCGTCTTCGAGCGCCTGTTTGGTACGTCCGAGACGGTAACTGTCCCCAAGAAAGCTGGAGTGTTGACAACAGGAGATTGGGTGCGTATTGGCAAAACGAAACGCACTTTCGACAAAGGTTACTTACCCAATTGGACCACCGAATTGTTTCGTGTTACTGAACGTGTGCGTGGCCGTCATCCTCCCGTCTATAAATTAGAAGACATGAATGGAGAAATGTTAAAAGGAACGTTTTATTTGCCCGAATTACAACGTGTGACCAAAAAAGAAGACGACGTGTATGAGATCGAAAGCATTCTCGATCGAAGAACCCGAAAAGTGGGAAAACGACGTGACAAAGAAGTCAAAGTACGTTGGGAAGGATATCCTCCCAGTTTTGACTCTTGGATCGACGCTTCGCAAATCATCGACTATAAAAAGAAGTGACCATCATGCCCTTCAAAACAACCTCAGCTACCGCAGTGACCACTCCGTCGCCCAGTTCTTCTCTGCAAGATCTACAAAAGCAACCCTTGTGGGTGTGGTGTGGAGAACGTGTGCCTAAAACACAAATCGTCTTTTTCTGCCAAATCGTTGTGGTGTATTGTGTCATCGGTGCTGCCATTGCCAATTTGAGTTTGCAACAAGGAGACAAACAATTGTGGACCATTTTACTCAGCAGTTGCATCGGTTACCTTCTTCCCAATCCGTCCCTGAAATATTCCTCGAACGGGAACAACAACGGGAGCCTTGCGTCCAACGTTAGTCCCCCTTCCAACAGTCACCAGTCCAAGCACAAGAACCCTCTTTTAGACACTCCTCTGACTTCCAGTGACCCCTCGGACACTAGAACTGTGGAATTATGAATAACCAATTTTACTTAACGTTACCCAGTGATAGTTCCATGGAGGTGTTTCCCAATAACACTTCGTGCTGTTACACGGCCAGATTACCTCAGGCCATCCAATTGGATCACGAAGCCCATTGAGAAGTGGCTTTAGTGGAAATGATTCACCCTACGCAAATCAAAAACATCGTCGAAAATCAAAACACTTTTACGGTAGAAGTTCATGACGAGCAAGTGCAACAAGCCATGGATGAACGCACAAGTGTAAGCGACTCTATGAAATCACAAGACCCAAAAACTAAACGAACTACTTATCGGCTGAAGATTCCTCCAGGCTGTTATTTTAGTGGTCAACATTTGGTGAACACCATTGCTGACAGGTTCAATGCCATGTTTGGTAATGTCTTGGAGAAAACCAGAAAAAGTGTCACGATCGAATACCACAAAAAAGCTCGTCGCCTACTCATCAGATTTTCAGAGGACAAAGTATTGGCCATTACATTTTATCCTGAATTGTATGACATTTTGGGTAGAGGCCCTAAGTTGATTAAGGTGAAAACCGAAATACCAACCATTACTAGTAACTCGGATTTTGCGAAATATTTTCGATTCCCTGTAGGAATGAACCAAGGACTGAATTTGATTTTTGTGTACTCCGATGTGGCGGAGTACAACGTAGTGGGACACACCTCCGTACCGTTACTGCGTGTCATTCCTTTCAAAGTGAATTCTGCCACGGTTGCTGACGAGGAAGGTGGAAACACCTATCACGTTCACCGCGAATTTGTACATCCTCACTATTTGCCCGTCAGTAAGTCTTATTTCGACACTGTCAACATTACTATAAAAGGAGATCTGGGACAAAATATTCCATTACCAAAGGGAAAGTCACAGTGAAACTCCATTTTCGAAAACGATTACTCTGACCCTTTGTCAGTCATGTATCCTGTGTACCAAGGAGTCGCTCGACAGCGAGGACATGGTTTAGGAGATATTCTAAAATCGGCCTTTTGTACAGTGGTTCCCGTTTTGAAACCGATGGTGACACGGGGATTGCACGCCTTGAAAGATGCCGCATTGACGCAAGGTAAAGAATTTCTCCAAAATGTCATCATTGACAAACAAAACTCTAAAGAAGCTTTCTTGAGAGCAGGCAAAAATGTCTTGCTTCAAACAGGCAAAGACATTTTGGGCCGGCGAGAAACTCCTAGAAATGCTCTGGGCGATGCCGAGTCAGGCATTCCTGCTTCCCTGACGCCACAGCAAGGACAAGGCAGAAAAAGACGACGAAGACACCCTTTCAGAGGACTTCACACTCCCAGAACTAGAAAGACAAAGAAAAGAAAAACCGTCCGAGACTTAGACGTTTTTGATTATTAAATCAGAGAAAATGATGCACCGAGAGTCTTGAGCCTGTTCCATGTCGGAACTGGATCTGTTTGCCATGCCACCCACCATGATGACGATGCAAGAATCCCAATGGGCCGAATTTCATCCCGTCTCCTCTTTGACGGATTCAGCTCCCATCGAGTTTGAAATCAAAGGACAGCCCGAAGAGTATCTCGATCTAAATATCAGTTACTTGTACCTGAAACTTAAAGTGATCAAAACGAACAACACCAATCCGGGTGCCGATGCTAGAGTAGCTCCCGTCAACAATTTCATGCATTCCTTGTTCAGCGAAGTGGATTTGTACTTGAATAACAAACTGGTCAGCAGTAGCATGGATACTTACCCTTACCGAGCGTACCTGGAAAATCTCTTGACATACGGAAAAGAGGCCAAGAACACTCATCTGGATGCTTGCGTGGTTTGGAAACCTGACACAGCAGGCGAAAACAAGTTTAACGACACAGCCCTGACAGCCGATGACGATCCTCACAATGTGGGCTTTAACGACCGTCGAAAGAAAATCCTGCAAGGGTCGTAGTTTAGAACTGATGGATCGTTTGCATTTGGACATGTGGTTGCAAGACAAGTATTTGCTCAACGGAGTGGATATTCGCCTGAGACTCAATCGCAGCAGTGTCGCTTTCCATTTGATGGCTCATGCCAACGAGTACAAAACCATCATCCAAGAAGCCAGACTTTACGTGCGTCGCGTAGAAGTTTTACCTAAAGTGGGAAACGGCATCAGTCACACATTGAGCAGAACAACCGCCAAGTATCCGATACGACGCGTAGAAGTGAAAACTTTCATCATTGCTACTGGACTCTGATCCAAGATGGAAGATCATCTGTTCCAAGGACAGTTACCCAAACGTTTAATCGTTGGTATCGTCAGCAACGCAGCCCTCAAAGGAGCCCATGATCAGAATCCTTTCCAGGTTAAGCACAACAGAGTGTCCAAGATCGAAGTCAGTCGCGATGGAAAGACCTTGTGTACCAGACCCTTCGAACCTAACTTTACCCAG
>JAECUM010029101.1:0-21045 GCA_016617855.1 Megalonaias nervosa | reverse complement strand
TAGAGTTATTGACATTGTTTTTTCAGCCATTCGTAGGAACATTATGTTTTAGACAAATGACGATTCAGACAAAAGGTCTGTTCACCCTGCCTGCTGCTGTGGCTGATAGAACCATGTTACTAATACACATGATAGGTATAACTGGTACATCCACAAACTACAAGTTTGCAGAAGGGAAACATTTTGTTACATGATCTTTAAAAACGGCTCGTTAGTGACAGTTTCTAGACAAAAGAGTTATACTGACACGAGGCGCGAGATCTTGCCTTACACATATGTTCATAAAAGTTCCAAGAGACAACATCCTGAACTGATGTACTGCAATACCAAATGTTTTGTTTATTACCGATTCAAACGTTTGCAAGCTACAGTGCCAAAAACATATAGTTGTGTCCGGCTCTGACCTTGACACCTTTGTATTACATATGTGTAAATGTTTACCAGTGTTCATACCACTACATCTATCATATTCAGACTTACAAACTGCACACTTAAAGTAAATGTAAAATTACTCTTACCTTGACCGTCAAGAAAGCATGAAAACACACTCTCTAGTTCTGATAAAATTTACATTACGTCATTCACCTAAGAGACTGGTTTCAGTAAACATTCTAAGAGGAATAATATTGGAAGATTGTGTACAAAATAACCCAAGTATCCATGCACACTGATTCCATATTTTCTGCTAAAAATATATACGGCAAGTGTAACTTGTACAGTTTTCCAACTGATAGATCGATTGGGAAACCATCAAATTTAGTGTAATCCAAAGTGACATACAGAAAATTGCATAGAATTTGGTCTATAACATGGTATATCATGTCATTACGCTTCCAATTCCTTTGGCTTGTGGTATGGCCCGTTCCAGGAACAAATTGTGCAGCACTGTAATTGTTTATTTCTCATCTCATATCCAGTCAGTGTATATGATGTCATATGTTGGGAATCTTGACCTTTTCTAGTTTATGAGGCAAGGCAAGTCCTCTGCTATGTGTTGGATGTACAAGTGCATGTATTCCATTGTGCCTATTAAGCGTATAACTAGTTCTAGAATTGTGATCTTAGAATTGTCCAAGTTATAAGCCATTGTCAGGTTCGCAATCACAGGGAAATAACTAAGAGTCTGTGCTGTGTTACGACTTTAGGTCTTAAACAAACAGCAAGAAGCAAAACCGAACAGTTTTGTGAAGCTTGACAAACAATTTAATTCTCTAAGCACTAAAATGAACATTTAAGAGGAACGTACATTATTGTAAACTGAATCCCAAAAAATTTAAACATTTATGTCACAAGTAAAAATAAGAATTCCGAAGGAATTCAAGCTGATGTACTAATATCCTTGAATGTGTTAAAGTGCCTTCGGTCTTCATGTATCAAAATGACAGTGTTCAGAATTCACTTGAATGAATTCACAATATTACCATAATTGTGCTTTAAATATACGCTTACCTGACTCAAGCATATCTCCTGAATACTGAGCTTGGACCGAAGTGCTTAGTTTTCTAGTGGCCACTGACAGTATAAAACATTGTTGTCAAGTGTGCTGAGGTCCAACCTGCTAGGCAACAGCTATTATTATTATTATTATTATTATCATTATTATTATTAATATTATTATTATTGGAACATAATAAGTGTCTTGATAATGTACCCAGAGAAAAATGCGCGTTTTATACTTTCCTACTCCGTACGTAAACGCTTAATAAATTTTTCAACACATGATAGGTCGTATATGGCGACCAGTATATTCTGATGGAGAAACAACCCAGGAAAAAATCAGCGAAAACCACTGACTCATACTAAGCTTTATCACATACCTTTGTTTGTCGAACCTATACTTGAACTCACGCCAACGGAGGTGAGATATGTGAAAGACCTGCAAAAGCAAGTGCCTTAGATCTGTTCACAAGTATTTTGCAAGTTTCTCTTCATTTTGATAAATTGACTTTAGTTGACACTTTAAAGCCAGTGTCTTTACTATTCCAATCTTACTGTAAAAATATTTAAAGTAAGAAACTATCACAACAGACTTCAGGTAACAAAACATTACATTATGCTGGGGTTGTTCCATATAAGTCAAGCCCGAAGCAAATATTTGAACGCTTCACATATCTTTAGAATAATATACATTTATACAGCTTTATCAATCTCCTTATTGTAAAGTTAATAACGGTTCCTCTAAAGTATGGTAAAGCTGATATCTTGAGATCAAGCCAAATTTAGACTTTTACCTTAAGTTTGGTGCAACGATTGAGGAGTCATACGTCTACCGTGTGAACATAATAACTTCTCAAGATGCCCTCGTGTATGTGTTGAAAATAAGGAACAACCACACACCGAGTTCCCCGATATTCACGATGACATAATGAAAGTAAAATATGTTTTTATAAATGAGAACCAATAGTTGCCTTACCCAGGTATGGCCAAGCCTAGCATTAGAGCGGTACATTCAGCATGGTGTATAATCAAATATAGTTGGTGGTTTTTTAAAGTATAAATCACGAAAAGGAGGCTTTATTGTATAAAGAAATAGAAACAATAAAAAAGCAATTTCTCTCAGAAGGATGCTGTGTATACACGAAATACACTGTTTATGTAATTTTTGCGCAAAGGTGAGAAAGTTAAGCTGTCTTGTAAAGAGTAAGCAGTATACATTCATTTAAAATTGATTAGATTATATGCGATTTAAAAAGGTCGTAAATTGTACGTAAGAATGAATTGCTTGTCATGAATATTGCCTATGGTGTAGTTGATACCAAATAATCTGGACTGAAAACAACTTAGGTTTCTGGAGATTCGAAATCATAATTAAGTTTGGTTTGCCCTCAAAAGACACTTTCAGATAAAACTACATGCACTCGCATAATATGACTTATTTTGTTCTAACTGTAAATAAGGCTTCATAAACGCCACTATTATAAAAACTTACTACTTCCGTCCAATTCTGACTGTTAAAATAGATTAATAGATTCGGCTAACACAAGAGATACGAATCTGAGAGAAAACGTCAGCTGTGAAATAGTCATTCCCCTATTCTCTGATTAGTTCCGATTTCATTAAAGTCTAGAGAAATGCTGATTTTACGTTTTAAGACTAAGAAATATAGCGATTTGTTTACCAAATTCCACGTACCAAGTTTACAAACTGGCATACAATTTATTGCAATAAGCAGAGGTTCAGATAGTCAAAATCCGAAGTATGTATAACTTAAATAATTGTTAATCAGTTATGTTTAATGTTGGCTACAAAACTTACAGCATCGTAGGATCTTGACGGATTCAAAGACGGACCATCTTCTGCATTTGATGTTGAAGGAAAATAAAAACAAGTCGAAATATATCTTTCCTAACTCCTGGCAATATTTATATAGCAGTCCATTTAACAAGACCAAACTGTGCAACTGTATCAGCCTCTATGGGCTAGAATTGCAAAAATGTTGTTCGTAACAATTTGCTCCGTAACAATTACAATGGCATAATATAGGACCATATATATGAAAAGACATCCTGTGTTTTCAGGATTTATCTGTGAGGCGATGAGCAAATATTGTGTTATCGGACATAAAAAAGTAAGATAAAACTGGAAAACGAAGATTCGATTTACAGTATGTCATTTTCAAGCTGGCTCAGCATTTGTGTACGAAAGGAATCTTTGAGTTAAAGTGTCTGGCGGTCTAAAGGAATGAGAAACAATCTCTGGACTGACAACTTGCACAAGACATGACTGGTTCATTTTTCATAGTCGTTCGTTTGTTACAGAAATAAGCTTGAGGAAAGTGAGGAACGGATTTTCACATGGATAAACCGAACTTGAACTGGATTAGCGAAAGTGATGAAATCCAGTTATCAAAACCACAAACATATTTACTAATGGATTACTTATGCACGAGATACTGTGATATAATATTATTTTAAATAAGTATTGAGAATTCAAAGTGCGATTTCTGAATGGGTGGCATTGTAAGAACCGAAACATAAAAGCTAATATCGTAGTCATGTAGGTGTGAAATTATGATGGTGACATAACAAGTGGCGTGTAGAAGGTGTGAAATTATTATAGTGACATAACAAGTGTATAGTTTTTCATACACACATAGCAAGTGTGAAATAATCCTAACAGATGTGATGCTATCATTGCCGAAATAAAACGTCGTAACAACGTCAAAAACATCTCCCTTTATCTAGCGTTATGTACCACTTAAAACTTATTGAACATGAGCAGACAAAAGCAAAGCTATGTATGCATGTAGATGGGTTGATCAACCATGTAACTCATAGTCCATGCATAATTATCATTCAGTGAATGAGTGGCTGTATAGATAAATATATTGATAGATAGATATTCATAAAGAACATGGAACCTGTTTTTATAATTAGAACATTATTACCTTCTGTAAGTTAAAGGTTAAAATCGCCTTTGTAGTCTTTATGCTAGTGATCGACAGGAAAGCAGGTACATTAGTATTGCTGGTAATACTACTACTACTACTACTACTACTACTACTATGATTACTACTACTACTACTACTACTAATAATAATAATAATAATAATAATAATAATAATATTATTATTATTATTATTATTATTATTATTATTATTATTATTATTATTATCGTGATTGCTGTTGAGTTATTTGTTCTGTGTTGTTATCCCTGCTACTGATATTCTATATACCTAAGTTTTCCCGAAATTTAAATTAATAGTTTCTGAAACTGTTTCTTATGGAGTTCATGTGGCATTTTGAAAATCAAAAAATGATACTAATTGAATGCATGGTTATATTTGATATGTTAGATATTTTCGAACAGAAGCATTTTGTATGATTTTAGCATTGTGTTTTTAATTTTACAAATTCTACAAGAATGCTATATATTCAAGGCTCATTACAAACATGTAAATGTAATTACTGTACAAATTGAAATGTTCACGAGGATACAATTTCAAGGTTTGGAAGTAAACGTGCTACTTAGTGGGGTCCTCATGTCTGAACATTACAACATGCGACACTATTTTTTTGCCTGATTTCCTTCGAGGATTTTTGTTATCCACGGAAAAAAAACAACTAAATCCTCGACGAATATGTCTGAACATACATTATTTAAAATATGCTATTAACACGCAAATCATAAGTAGTTTGTCTTAGGGGCGTAGTAAGTAGACTTGAACGCACATAAATAAACAAAAGGTTGTATTGAAAATGTGCTCACAATTTTGCCGCTGGCACATCTTTCATCCAGAGAGTCCTGGTTGTCATATATTTGATTAGACACAATCAAACGTCGATTGTATGGAAACCACTTCTCCATTTTCTTCTTCACAAACAGCAGCGTCCAAGCATGCTTACATTATTCTTTATAAATTCCATCCTTACAACCAAGTTTCGTGACGAAATCTATGTCGCACAATGATTCCAGATAATATACACTTTACTGTTCTGTACATAACGAATAGTAACATTGACGATTCTTTTTGTACAATTTACTTTTATTTGAGAGGCCGCTCAACACTGTTTCTCATGTAATGAAGTACCTACTCCTCATTCCTGTACACATGTCACGCAGTGCGGTGATCACGAAGTGCGTTATGCCTTTCATACATTTTTAAAGATGCTTTAAAACCTTGATAGCTGAAACATCAAAAGTGACCCATTTAAAGAAATCAGTAGCTACAGTGAATTATGTTAGATATTCTTATAGGTATTCGAATGATAGAGCAAACTGTTTGAGGCGCCAAGATTCAGTATTATTATTGTCGCCAATAAGGTAAACTTAAACAGACTGAAACTCGAAAGTAAGCATTCATTATTCATTTGCGTAGGAACATAATGTTTTAAGCTTGACTTGGTTGCAAGAGCTCCAAACGTATTGTTCAAATTTATGCATCACATCCAGCAAAGTGGCAGATTAATAAACTATTTTTCTGCAGCTGTTGCAGAGATATATAATGTGTAAATGAGGCCACATTGGTGTTAAGCTTTTTATTAAATGGTACCAATTTTCTAATGTATAAAATTGATTCATTTTTGTCGTGCCTTTTTAAAGCAGTAGTGTTAGGACGAGTGTTAAACATTATTTTTCTTTTTAATTTTCTCGTTACGTACTATGTCCCATGATATGACATGATATAATGTCATACTATCTCAGAAAGTATAACATTATACAATATTATATAATATAAACATTACAATACACAACACAATATTAAACACAGTATACAATATAATACAATTTAATTCAATTTAACATTTCATACGATATAATAATACACTTGACGAAGAAGCTGTACCTCACATAATTTTTACCACAACCGTTCTTTTTCTGATCGCCTTGTTGACTCAAACAATTTTACACTCCATATTCTTTACTCATTCGCTTTTACTCCTCCAATATCATGTTGTTGGTTCGGGTAATTTTGCACCTCCAATATCGTCTTGTCAACTCAGACACTGCCCCTACTCAATGACATCTTTATCAAACACACACGCATAAAATAACCTTTGTTTGGTTGTCAATGTAAACTATTCATTCATTCATGTCATCAAAATATAATTATTTCCTCTTTTTACTTTGCTTGCAGTCGTGTTTCACTGAGGGCCCTATTAGCAGTAGTGGTTTAGTCTATTACAACGTCGGCTGTATGTCCAAACTGGTTGGTAAATGCATGCTTTATAGCTAGTATTTAGTGATTCTACATTTGGCAGTCATTTATTTACAAACTGACTTGCTTATCGTCAAAGGAACAGGGCATGCCATATCACTCAGTACATTATGAACACGACCACTTGAGTATTGCACAACGGGTCTTTGCATTGCAGACATGCTTAAATGCGAAAACTTTTATAGTTTTACTAGAAATATCCGGCCCTTTGATATTTGGTATAAATTATCAGTAGGTGAAGTAAGGTGTACATATGTAACAAAAGTTTGTTAACAGACATTCATCGAAGAATTGGGACATAACTTACTGACATAAAATGACAGTGGTACAATATATTTATCAGGGACCATCTTCGATTAAACACAGTATGAACGAAATCTAACAAAAGCACGCCTTTCAGTTTATCAATTGGGTACAAGGCAATATTCAAACAGATATGGTTGTTACCGTATAAGATAATGGAAACATGAGTGTCACTTGCATAACGAGAACATCTATTACAGAAATGGAAAGGTATAAACCCGGCTAAGCTGATGGAGTAGATAGCTGCAAGTAAGTATACTTCAACATTAACTATTTTGAGGCTCTGCGTCTAATTGTGTGTCTGACTATATGCGATCTACATAACAAGAAGCTAATTGCTAATGTCATTGAAATTGTTTAGCATACCATGCATGCATTTGTCAAATGAGCTTTCTTATAAAAAGCTTTTAAAATATTTTGAATACAAGAGACTTGATTTCTGACACGTACGCCCTGCTCTCCAAGTAAAGGTCAAGATATCAGTCAGTTCTTTATCCATGCTGTCGCCTTTTAACCTCAACAGATATGTTGATAAAACTTTAGCCAGGTCCGTATTGGTATAAAATAAATAACATTTTATGTGAATCTTTCTTATAAAATAATCCAAGAATATGCTAACATTTCAGCTACGGGCAACATCATAGAAAGTGAGATAAGACAGGTAACATATCATTCATATTTTATTTATCAACTCTTCTGTTTGAACTTTGTGTTCAAAAAGACATCTGTCAGATGACTGTGAACCACTATAATGGCAAAGAGAGTGACAATATGTTATTTGCTATGGCACACAGATTAGAAATCTACTTTGTACGTTTAAAGGAGCAATCAACTTTTGTCAAAGGCTGCAGATGAGTTTTCCTGCATGTTCTGCCAAAGGTTAGGTTTTATTGTTTTTGTATCAACCTTTCGGTTGCCATAGCAAGGAGGTAGAAATCTAATATTCATACCTCTATATGAACCATTGATCCACTTTAATAAAACTGTCAAAGGTATATTTATCATGGCATACATAACAAAACGTTTTCCCTTTTTCTGGATGGTAGCGAGGTAACAAATATTTTTGTTACATTTACTTTAAAACAATTATTTTATTGTTATCACACTTTCAAGAAATATTCTTTTTGACATATTCTATTTAATATTTCATAGCGTCCATAACAACCGTTCATTTCCCACATCTCAAATTGGGCTCCTGCCTTCGTCCTCGCCTCTACCTCCATGACATGGTTAGTCCATATGCCACAGCGACAAGTTTATCGCTTTTAATTTTACACACACGTGACCCAGTCATGGGGTAGAGCAGCGTACGGATGTCAGTGTCCCCAAACGGTTTCTGAAAAGGACAAACCCAGACTTTGATGCCACTGGCCATGCTTTGTCATAAATGTGGTTTTGCACGGTAGCAATCGTTACACAATGCGATCCCAGCGGACTGAATGAATGTACTGGTAGTAGCAGTTAACGTGTTTTCGATCAATATTAGATATAGCAGGCCTGTATTACTGATTGTGACTATACTGTATCAACAGAGGTTGTGTCGTGATTTTCCCCACAGCAATGAAATATGCACTGCGTGATAATTTTGTACTAGCAAAAAGAAATATATAGCTGACTCGAGTTGTGAATATTTCATATTGAAGAAATGCTTCGGTGGTATATATAGAAATTTCGAATAGCTGTCAGGCGATCAATTCTCAAATTATACTGAAAGAATCTATGGAGGTCTCTAACAGTGACATACATCTGTGAAAAGATCGGGGTGTCAAAAATGTAACGGATCAATTGAGATCGCTGAATCCCTTGATTGCGTCATACAGGTTTATTAAGGAGGCCCAAAGAATGTTGCTTTCATTTCCCAAGACATAGCTAGAGCACAATGATACATCGGTTGACTTGGGAGTGACCCTACAAATGAAACGAAATAAACCTAGCAGATCATTTGGCGAATAAAACGGAAAAGAATTTGCAGAATATTGCATGAAAAAGTACAGTCTCAACAGAAATAAAACTAGCTCATTGAGTCTGAACCGAAGAGATCTATTCGATGATATTAGTGAGTGCTCTACTTGTAATGGTGAAGACTCCCGAGAGCAAGCTATATAGGCAAATGATTTTGAGTCATAATATAAGAATGACATCGGATCTCACTGCTTTTCGGTTGATATATGAAAGGTATTATGATGACGCAGAAGAACAGAAGCTTAACAACCGACTGCAAATTTCAGGTGCTTTTGGTAAAGCAACGAATCAAAAGCGATTGAGGAAATTTATGAGCGCTCTAAAAATTTGATGTTAGAATCCAGAAATATATACCGGCTCTTACCAGGTCCACATTAATTGTGTCCAGGAAGATGCTTTCCATCGGGATATTTACTACATGGTGTCCCTGGTATCATGTTCCAGCGGTGTCACAGCCGCCAGCTTAAAAAAGAAACCATGCTCTTCCACGACATTCCTGATAAAGGTAAACGTCTTTGCCCAACATCGAACACAAGGTCCAGTAACCACTGCATGTCTGAACTCGAGTTGGATTTGACGTACGTCTTTTCGCGCGATATTTCGCACAATATGACGACATAATTGTGTTATACAAAAATTGTATTATTCAATGGCACCACGCAAAAGAAAATTCGAAGATCTATTGAAGATTAAAATAAAATTTGAAAAAAATCGAAGATATTTTGGTCATTGATTTCTCCACACAAGAAGCACCAAAACCGTCCATGCATGACATTTCCAAACTCAGTTCGCACACTGATAATTGGCCATGCTGGATCAGGAAAAACACAACTGCTGCTGCTGAATATTGGTTTTACAATGATTAACATGGGACCAGTTGTACGTGATTGCGCCATCGGCTGATGATCAACCGTGTTATGATGTATTTAAAAGATTTTCAGAAAGAATTGAGTGATGAAAGATCGTTGAGAAGCACTAGTGTTACAACGAAAAACGGAGCTGAGACGAACAAGTGATAGCGCTTACAGGAACAAAAGAAGCTCATGGTCCAGTTTGCAAGATAGCCAGAAGCACCAAAGATATACAAAAGCCATAAGAGCAACTGCAGAGACTAACACGCATATACCACAGACAATTGAGGATGTCAAAGAAAACATTGCTGAAATTGGAGAGACCCATGGTGAAGTCGTCAAACATATCCATGAACTAGATGAACGCGTTAGAGATGCAACTGCCAAAATTCCAGACGTGCCACCCGAATACAAGTCGCAGTTGAAAACACAACCTCAATACTTTAACGATGTAACTGGCCATCGAGATCGATTAGCACGATTAGTAACACCATCACCATCAAAGGCTGTTCCAATTACCTTACCATCAACAGAATCAGTGCCACTTTCAGTTAGAAAAAAATAAAAGGACAACTTTGTGGAGCCTTGTTACAATTTTCGTGGGCAATTCCCCTCCATCACGTGTTCGGTTTTTGAAGAGACGATCGCAAGGATATCCTTTGAGCCAAAATTACAATCACATTAACCAATAAGAGCAACTCCATCTCTGCAGTTTGGCGCGGTTCAGCTGCTGCTGATGGAAAGTTATGTTAGAAACATTAACAGTGTGGATGCATGTGTTATTAACTTCGCGTTCTCCAGAATCACGTCTGTTATCGTTTATGCATTCGGGAGCCGCTTCAACGCTGTCATTTCTCGCAAACGCAAACAGATGCATATCCAACAACTGTTTTTGCGGGACAGTATACATGTCATTAAGTACTCAATATGGTGTTACTGCACCAAAGCATGTGTTTTTAGCGTTTTAACTTACAAAACGAGACAATGACCAAACACAAAGCAAAATGATATTTGATTACTTAGAAATGACTGAGGTGACGAATAATGCGAAAGACTAGTGAAATATGTCCATTCCTTGCATCCATTCCAGCAATGTTAGGAGCGTCACTACCACGGTGGCAAAAGCTACAGCGTTAGGGGCCGTCAGAACTGCATCCGGAATAGCTTTTAGAAAGGTGGTTGGAAGCAGCATAAAAAGGAAGAGGCCTTTGATTACCAGAAACGAGCCGTGGAATACTCAAAGGTCTTCGATTACCAGGTGGCAGTGGATCATGACGTTGATGGAAGTGAAGTTTATGAAGCGCCTATTGAACAATCCTGATTTTTTCGTGATGGCAACATCAATCGAAACATTTCTGGTGTATATTTTGCAAGATGAACTTGTCTCAATGTTGCCACGCACCCGTGAAAATAATATTGCCAACATGGTTTCGGCAACAGGACGTGGCTCTCATTTGGTTGCATTTGTGGTGACACCGCAACATCGTTTATATTTTGGTTTGTATGGACTTGTACCACTAGTAGAGGTTGTTAATTAATTAACGAAATAGTGGTCCCACATGCGGTCATCTTGTTGTTGAAGCATTGCTTGCTCTGGAGCTTTCACCAACACCACAAAGATATATTGATTCCATGTTAAGGTATGTTTAATATTATTCAACATGTTGATTAATATTTATGGATGTTACTGAGCTCAACGACGCGGTGCTGATGTAGATCTGAGCCGATTTGCCACGAAAGTTGATTTGCTGAGTTTACTAGTCGTGGTGTTGTTGCTGTCGATCCAGGTGAGCTTGTGATTTTTGAAAATCAAAATGGCAAACTGAAAACATATAATGTTGACATTCAAGATTTTATTGTCATGTTCAAAATCACTGTCTCAAAGAACCTGGCTTAGATCACTAATAGCGTTGGAATCAGAGACAGCAGTGTGTCGATTGCTTTCATCAAAAATTATGTTGATGATATTAATACAACACTACAACATGCGTATCAACAAATAGCTGACTTACCATCACCAACACCTTCACCACGTGCAACAACTTTATGGAGCCAAAATCATGGAAGATGAGTCAGAGAAGGAGAGGAATAAACTGACGTCTTTACTGTAGCAAATGGTCAATGTACTTTTGCTCATAATATAAATGGCTTTGATAGACCTAAAGCTGCATGAGTCCGCATCATACATATTTGTTAATAATCATCGAAATACAAATTCCATGGGGTGGAATAGAAATACTGGTAAATGATAAGCGGCATCTTGATTTTGACTTTGTACCAGGAGTGTTATTTGATGGCCAGTCGGACAGTAAAATTAGAAATGTTTTCAGTTTCGTTATGAACATCATTATTTGCAGGAGATGAAATCCAGTTCGAAGTATTCAATATTTGTGCGAGCAGCTACTTAGCCGTCTTTGGTGTTTGTGTATAATATTAGATTTTACCAATATTATTTACACTGAAATATAGTTTAGTTAAGGGTAAAATAGAAATCAACCATTGTGACCGCCCTCTATGTACCACAACCAACTCGATGTCAGTTTGGAATCATTGCACGTGCACGTGAAAACTGAAGCAACAGATACAAATCGACTTTGGGATTGTTTATACAATGGCGAAAGTGACATTCACCGATTTATCCACTCCTGGTAAGTTCACCAACGAATATGTTATGTCAGTGTTGACAGAACTGAAACAAGAAAGATCTCGACTGTTCTTCAACAAGGATGCACTAGTTCGTGTAACAGTTATTGGGCAAAGACGATCGTTAAATGGGTTCAATATTAGATTTTATAATTATTATATACGTCATGGAATGTGTTCAATGCGATTTGGTTGCGGTATTTACTGGCGTGGTGTAATATGATCTAACCAAAAATGTAAACATCGATGGTGATTTCGTTACACTTGTCAATGAATATCTGCCTCAAAACGGCGTCATCATACCATCGTATAAACTTAGATATAATCGTGTTAAGGGCCAAATAGAAATCAACCACTGTAACCGCCTTGATGTACCACAACCAACTCGAAACCAGCTTGGAAACATCGCGCTTGAACGTGAAAACTGCAGCAACAGGTGCAAGATTTTTTTGGGTAGCAGTTATTGGGCAAAGACGATCATTAGATGTCAAAGGTGCTGGCGTAATCAGTGTGATTTAGAATGTGAGGTTCGCCAGACTATCAGAACGCGCAATTACTGGAGATTTAAGTATTCCATAGGCAGAGGTATTATATAACTGTATGGCAATTGTACCAGTAAAAATGTGTCCCGGTAATTGGCCAGAAGTGCGTGTGTGTATTGCGCCTACGATTGATGATGAATCCGGACATGGCCTGCCTGTCATACAATTAAAATGGGCGATGGTATTATTAATAGAAGAATTGTGATGAACCCTCAGTCTTACCGGTGTGAAGAAATTATCAAAGCAGAACAACAGCTCCGAGAAGAACCTACCAAGAGAATCACACTGATAGTGAAATACAAATCTCGCGTGTTTAATCAAACTTGCTATTTGCGATCTTTCTGCTTCCAGTATACTCATTCATTGCCTGCTCTGCACGCAGCGTGTATTGATTGGTATCTCATTTATGACAAAGCGTGACTAGTAGTATCAAAGGCTGGATTTTTTACTTATTAGAAACCCTTTGGGCACACTGACACCCTTACGAAACCCTCATCTCATGATCAGGCACGTGTGTGCAAAATAAAAGTGAGAAACATGTAACAGTCTTTTGTGAGATAACTATGTCATTGGGGTAGAGGCGACAGCGGAAGGCATAGACTGCGTGATGATGAATCAATAATTCTACTCCTAAACAGACACACTTTATTACCACCCAAATTTAAATGGGATCGTACTATATCGTCTCAAGTTCTTCCTACAGTCTTCCAGGACTCTTCCTCCATTAAAAGTAGTGACTGTCGTGTAAGGCCTGTCATATGCTAAAAAATGGCATTAAACCAACAAATCCAAACTAAAGGCCGTAGCATCTGCATAGCGCGCATTGAACTACACTCATATTTAAGTGAACGCATCTAAATATATATTCCGACTAAATATCAAACTGACCAGTTATACGTTTATTGTACATGAGATGAACATAAATCAGCGACAACCATGGATCAAAATGTATAGTTGCTTTAATAACGATCACCTTTGACTTGTATTTCTACATCTAAATATAGTGATATACTCTAATAAATGGAAAGAATATAAGTAAACTCATGCACCTAATAATTGTATATTGGACACTCTATTCATATTAACCAATGCTTCTCAACGATAGCACATAATTTACTTAAGGTTACGTGTATGTGCTATAATTGTGATTTTTTAGGCCAAATACTACTACAATTAACAACAACATCAATAATAATAATAATAATAATAATAATAATAGGGACTTGTACTTATCTCTTATCATATCGTATCTATTTTGGGATTTGCTTGAACATGGGAAGTTTATTCACTGCTTCAAACGTACCGATTTGGTTTGAAACTATTTGTCCAAATTAAATATTTTATCTCGTGTCTATCATTAGAAAAATGGTTTCTTTTATTACAGAAATGTTCCGCTTCACGTGTTGCCAAACGAGATGTGATTGTCACATGCATAGAATGTTGCAGCACAGATTTTTGCAATGTAGAGGGATGTGGAATTAGTGGCGAGTACTGGAGAACTGCAGTAAAATAAGGGAAATAAACATATCCGATGTAGAATAGAGGATACAGTAGACTGATATGGGACCATATGGCCTCAGTGGAAACTAACATTTGGACGCCATCATGGTTTTGGGACGATAGGGCATGAAATGGGACTTTATGGCTTCTATTTATTAGTGTGGGGCTTTACGGCCTCAAGGAAAGATTGTGGCCTCTAATGAGAAATGTAATGTTAAAACTAGAAATATTAAAAAAATGTAACAGTTGGACTGACTAACATCCAGCTATCTACTGAGTAGCATCCATCAGACGTTGGAGTGCTCAATACCCACATTTACTAACCAATGAGCTGTTTGGATGACCAACACCCACACTACTAATCAACGAAAGGGTAGGAAGATTCGCACTAAATATGCACACAGAAATACTTATATCGTGCAATACAAATGGTAACATGCTAATGGAACGGAAAGAAATTTAAGTGAAACCCCTTTATAAACGAAACTACTATTCACTACGACCCTCATACTCCCAGCAACCTTAGTGTAAGGAGAGAAAAGGGTAGTAATATACACACACACGCACTCACGCAAACAAATATACGTATTTACTGTCACAAAAAGAGACTACTCATACATAAGAAAACATCAAGACGGAGGGGTGGAGCAGAAGTTAAACCCCTTATAAACCAAACTTTCTTATACAATATCTATCTTCCTACAACATCCGCGCAATCCGTTTGCAAACAAGAATAACACCATTACTGCCATTGTAATCCCTTCCACCAGAGCAGTTAAGTGAGAGGAGAGACAGTACTAGGAATGTAAACAAGCTATACATACAAAAAAGACACAAATGGTATCAGGATTGTAAGGAGAGTAGTGGGAAAGAGTGCGTGCACATACACAAAGCTACTTACATACACGAAGTGAAAGAAGAGAGAACAGTTGGAGTGCCTACACACATTTAACAGCATTTACTGATAGACTATATCACACAAAACAGAAGGTTTACGTTTCAGTTATGAAACTCGTGGAAAACACATGCATATAGTTTGCAATTTGTAATGCTGTTTATCGTTTTTGAAATTCAAAATATAATTCACTCACTAAACTGCTTCCCATTGTCACTTGACAAACACCGACAGAAAGGGTGTTGAAATTTCAATGATGTATGGGGTAAGTCTGGCTCTTCATTGTGGCACAAATTTATGATTTCGTTTAGCAAACTTAGATTGAATACTCATTGATTATGTTACCTATCAAAATGTCACTTTGATGAAGAGAGGAGAAACTTTTTTTGCCATTGTCAGGCTAGGTCAGAAGTTTGCTTTAGGTTAGGTTGGCTTTGTAATTTAAGGTTGTGAATGGTAAAATTATGGTCCTTTGCAGATGTGTATCATACACTGAGTGAATGTGCATGTTAAAAAGAGATTTTGGGTGTGAAAATGCGTACTGACTTAAGTCCCATGAAATAAAACTGATATGATAAGTAAGAGCTTTTGTTGCAATAGAGGTGACTTTTGCTTTACCCATACAGTACTTAAAACTTTAAAACGATAATAAGTAGATTGTTTGAAGAGCTTATAGAGATTTTTCCGTCCTAGATAATCATAAATTATTGTAGATGTGACTGGTCATGTCTCGCCCTTAATCATAATGGTTGTAGAAGTATTCAATAGCTTAGTTTTAAGAAATAATGAACGCAAGGTCTAGACCATCTAACCAGCAAAGCATTCAAAATTCCGGAATTACTTGTACTTGTTTTGAATTATTTCATGCATTCTCCATTAAGATCACAAAATGGGGATATCACTTGAAAGAAAGTGTCTTCTTTGAAACATTGAGAGAGAGAGAGAGAGAGAGAGAGAGAGAGAGAGAGAGAGAGAGAGAGAGAGAGAACGGAGAGAAGCAGGGAGGGAAAGAGTTAGAGAGTGAGAGACAGATAGACATAGAGACATAAAGAGAGAGGTGAGTAAGGAGACGAGTATGCCAACGTAAACCAAACCAGTAACCAAAACCAGTTGTAATATCTAACATTCTTCCATAATTCTAGGTCACGATAAAGAATAAATGGAGACGGAGGATTTGGAGTTTTACTGAAAGATATCAATAAAAATTAAAAGCAACGTGAACAGATTTATAAGGCTGACGATGTTAAGAAGTACGAGTAAACCTCCGATGATTACGTTGTGTCATTTTATCATGAATGAACTCTTTTTTTAAACTAAATAAGAGGGAAATCCCTAATTATCAGTAAACCACATTTTTATATTAACGCCGTGTCCAGACATATCACGTCAAAAACAAGTTAATAAATATTCTAATGAGAACGGAAGACTACTGATAAAACAATGCACGCAATATTGTCCACAATCAATGAATCTAATCCTTTTAATCTAACATTATAGAATTCAATGGATACAGCACTTCTTCGAATTACGCCTATGATATTCCTTTCAAGGCTGAACAAATATTCCACGTTGTGCTCGTTGGGAATGTAAACGTCACCCAATGGATTTCTGGGTGAGGACTTTCGTACGTGTATAAGGTATAAGTTCGAACGTCTTTAGGTTTTCAATGAAAAAGTTTGTCTTGAACACACACCACCGGTTCCCAGTAAGATGCGAGAAGGGAATATAGTTTCCAGGTATTCACTGTATAATTTTTTACTGATAATGATAAATATTGACTTCACACCTGAATGTTTCTTTAAAGAAAAATCTTTCAAGTAAATCATTGAACAGGAACTCTTTGTTCCATTTTTCATGAGAGCCTCAATGCTTATCGTCTCCAAGTAAATCAGCGGAGGTAGCGACTGTTCCTCAAATTTACACAGCACTCTTTCAGGAGTTTTGTCTGGAATGATTGTCAACTGCCTCTTTGAGATACTCTTTCAACCTTTTTCTTGACTCGTCATCCAGCATTTCAGGGGTTGCCCCTGACTAGGTTGATCGATTTGATACCTACTGCAGTCTTCCTTGGAGAGGATTGCTATTATTTAAGCTAAGCGACTAGCCAAAAATAAGACTAAATGCTGGGGGAAAATGCTCGTTTAACGTGTGTGTTTCCATCTTCATTGTGCTCTTTAAGTCACCAACTATTTGACAATCAACTTAGGTTCTTGTAGTTCATGCTGGACTTGTCTACCAAGTAATAAGAGTAGGAAGTAAGTATCCACATAAGGCATCGGTTCTTTATAACTTTGTTTTCATTTCTTACTTTGCACTTCTGTCGTATCTTTTTTCTATTTTTGTCCTTTTGATTTAGAAAGTGTAGACATCTGTTTGACCCAGGCGTTAATTTCAAAGATGTGAACAAGGCTGCAACATTGACTGGAAATAAATGTTTAGGCAGAGGAAGTTTGAAACACTTCTCTGTTTTATTCCCTTCATCAATTCACGCAGATGTGTATGATTCGTTATTGAAGCTGCTGATGTTTGTTTTCTCCATGACAGTCTCCAATATCTCCAAGAGAAGGTTTAGGTATCTCGTCTGAAGCTTTATAGTAAAACAATTGAATACATTGCAAAAATTACACGTACCGTTCGTTAAATTTGTCGTTTCTACCAAGATGTTCGATCCGTTCACCAGTATAACTCTTGCTGTAAGTGTGATATCTTTGTGAAATTATGATTGCGAGGTAAGTGCGGTATACGTGGCCAGTACCGACAATGCAGTTCCACGTTCCGTTTATGTGAATCAAACGTTGATTTTTGTACATACATAAGATCCAGCGGTACAGTTGTGATGTTTTTCTGCAAAGGCTTGTTCTTTTTATTTTCAAAACAAAACTCAATCTAAAAGCCCGAGAAATCAGTGCTAATTAGGGAATAGTGACTTTTAGTCAAAGCACCTCTCTGCATTAGAACCAATCCAAATCCTTCTCGTTCAAAGAGCACTTTTTTCTTCTTGATTTATCCGAAATTGTTTTTTTAACCATTTGGTGAAATACGTGACATTGCCGTCCTAGTAGCTGTTTCTGTATCTTGGTCAGAAATAAATTGTCCGTCGTATCCAAAACAATGTGAGCAATGGCTGTAGCGACTTCCGTCGTATCCAAAACAATGTGAGCAATGGCTGTAGCGACTTCCCGTAATAATATGCCTCCTCTTTGCTGCAAGTGTCATCGATGGGATCTAAATCCCAGAATAAGCGTAAGAGGTTCGAACTATCTTTATATATCTTCCTCACGTGGAATCACGTTACAATTCTGATAGTGACAATATGATATTTCCTGAATATCAAGAGCAGTAAACCACACAAAAATCTGTAATATAAATCGCAGTCTCATGAGACAATTCATATTCAAAAAGGATTCAATCAACATAATGGTCTCTTTTATTCGTTTGCTCTTGATTAAATACGTTCAATAGTTGTCATATCACTGAATATAGCATTGAGGATCAAGCTGGACGACCTGGCCACAAATACGATATCGTTGTTTTCATGGACGAAAGTATGAGTTTTTGTCTAAGGTATAAACTTGATATCCACTGGTGGGTCACACAGTCAGTAATTCTGAAGCAATTTACTGTTGTTGGAATTGTTTCATGCAATGCCTCTTGTAACACGCTGGACTAACGAACGGTCAACTGCAAGCAAAATGTCGTATCAGTTCTGATTCTTCAGGAACACAACGTCTGAATACTAAACAACCACAGTATCTGTCTCAAATGTAAGTGTGATGGTCACTATTGTTAAATCTTTTGTCACATTTGTTACAACTGTATCAGTATCCAAGAAATGCTGTCACACTAGTATTAACATCGAAATGATTTTGTGGTTATAGATTTGAATACATTTTCGGTCTGGAAATTGATTGGTCGTCGATAAAGGAAAATTCGTCTAGCGACTTGAGGGTACAAGTTTAACGTATATTAAGGGGTGAGCATGTCTTTGAAACTGTTTGCATTTCATGAATTCTAGACACGGTCACTTTAAAACTTCCAGCTTATTCCAACATGATTTCTGCTTTTCTCCGCTGTTTGCTTCTGGCTGATTGTCTAATGTTTACCATAATCGTTACCATTCTGGTGTATAGTTTTTCTGCATGGTTTCGAGCCACCACAATGGCATGGCAAAAGATATCTAATATTGATTGTTACCAATCGGGATGATACTTCTGTGACACTGGTACGATGATCCACGACAAAACGTTGCTTCTACCGCTGCTCGAGGGAGGTGAAACGTGTGTCCAGTGAAGCGTGGCATTTCCATGTGAAACTCATCATTACATCGCTGGACATGTTGGATTTGGTTCAAGATTTTAGGAGTAGTTCATTCTGCAAGTGTATTAAACTCGATCCAAACAGAGATTTTAGCATATCCTGAGTGGTGGACAGTTTTATTAATTCCTCTAACATATGCTCATAGCCAGACTTGAGACTTAAATCTTTACATTTGACTGCGTAAGTGTAAACAATCGATCTTAATTTTCTGAAATCGCCCTTTGCATAGCTCGAATGTGAAAATAACATTCAAGGGCTGCCAATTAACTTTCTTTCCTGGCCGATCGCGACCCGTTCTGTTTTATGGCATTAAGTGGCGTTGGATAACGATCACCCGTGACCTCTCGAAAGTGTCTAAGGCAAACGTGTGTGAAAAAGTCTCGGAGAGTGTTGGGTGTGACCATTTCTAAACGGTAGATGATTATTTATATTTAATTTGAATAGGTTATCTCACTGTTACTATATATATATATATATATATATATATATATATATATATATATATATATATATATATATATATATAACCCTAATTAAGGTTGTAATATTTCTTTGCGCCGAACTAACGATCATGGAGAGATTTTATTGAAATAATTATCGTGGCCTACCTTGGCTGAATGCACATCCTTAGTATTGTGTGGTGATTTCTGGCAAAGCGTCATAAGTAGCTAGCAACTAAAACTACAGAGATATTAGTGTTTTACACACACACACACACACACACACACACACACACACACACATATATATATATATATATATATATATATATATATATATATATATAACGTTTCTCATTTCGATAGTTCTTACTAGAATGTATTATTAGAATTTAAGTAAACGTTGCTAAGTACCTGAGTACAATATATGGGTTTAAACTTATCAAATATTGTTTCAAATAAGGTAAATGTCTTGTGTAATTAGATTTTGTGCATAATAGTACAAATATGCATATATGGATTGTAAAAATAATAAAATACAATTGTAATTGTAATCTTGGATCATAGTGTATTCCTGCAACTTTCATAAACATTTGAATCCCGAATTGTAATCATAAGTCAAAAGACAAAAACGAACTGAAAAATGCACAAGTGAGGACTCTGTAATGTTTCGATAATTAGAATGTTTTGATCTTGATTTCGTCAATCTTTAAAAATAGTAATTTAACTATTTTTACAACCGTTTGACCTTAAAGTTGTGTGCTTGTGAAATTACGGTCGAGAGAAAATATATTACAAAATGACTTAAAACTATCGACGTATTATAGAAAGTGTTTTCGTAAACTCTTGGAACAAGTTTATGTTTAATATTTTATTTTAAATTTAGGTATTGTTTAGGCAAAGTCATATTTTTTTACAAAACGTATGCCATTTC
>JAECUM010029100.1:0-18005 GCA_016617855.1 Megalonaias nervosa | reverse complement strand
CTAGGCACCCGTCTACGACTATTGAATTTTATTCTTTGAATAAATTAAAAAGAACAGCCCCACCTCCCTCCCCCACCTCCAACCCATCCCTGATTGGAATTCTTACTTTATATAATACTTCTGGCATGTCTTCCTGATACCATTAGAAACACTAACCTTCTTATCTAACCCTAACTTCGTCTCACTTTTTCTTCTTCCTTTTCTTCTCCTTCTTTTCCTCCGCATCTTTTTCCTCTCACTTCTTCCTCCTTTTCTTCTTCTTCGTCTCACTTTATCTTCTCTTCACAATAACATCACCAGTTCATTGTTTTTATCACTTGGAACAACTATTTTCATAATACTGTCATAACATTTCACATTCGCTTGTTCTTATAAATAGATACTTATTATTCATACGTATTAAACGGTTTACATTATACTGTTTGTAACGGCAATCCATCCAATAAACGTATTAACTGGGTTACATTATACTGCTTGTAACGGCAATCCATCCAATAAGCGTATTAAACAGGTTACATTATACTGCTTGTAACGGAAATACATCCAAATGTCAGTAACGCTAGAATGTGTTGATACCGTTTATTTTTTGAAATTACACACAAACAAAAAAAGTCATATAAAAATTAAAAATAAATTTGTCCTATAGTAATATTAAGGTCACTCAGCACATTAACCAAATAATGCTTTCTTTATAAAAAGTTCATATGCCAGGAAAGTTCTTTCCTCGCTAATTCTGGAGCAATCGACCTCTCAACAATATGGTTTTATTGAGAACAATATAACACCGTATACTTAAGTATCACTTTAAGGGAAGCTATTGAATTTAATATAAATGGTCATACTCAAACAATGATATTTGTTTCATATTTATATTTCCAGATCTGAAAGTCATTCTAATAGTTCTTTTTGTGAGCCTTGCACTCGTGAGTGCGACCATAGTGATCATGATATGTTTCATACGAAGGTATTGAGAACCGTGTATATATTATGTAATATTTATGTTGTTTATCTATATGTATGTACCATTTCTATTTATATACATGGACCATTTCTATTCCATATGCACGTACCATTTCTATTTATATGCATTGTACCATTTCTATTCTATTCATATGCATGTACCATATCAACTTATATGTATGTACCATTTCTACTCTATTTATATGCATGTACCATTTATACTTATATGCATGTACAATTTCTACTATATTATATGCATTTTACCATTTCTACTCTATTCATATGCATGTAACATTTCTACTTATATGCATGTACTATTTCTACTCTATTTATCTGCATGTACCATTTCTATTTATATGCATTTTACCATTTCTTCTCTATTCATATGCACGTACCATTTCTACTAATATGCATGCACCATTTCTCCTAATATGCATGTACCATTTAGATTTGCAAAGTTAGTAGCATAAAAAATTTTCAATCCTGTTTAATTTCATAATAATGCCATCTTGCACTGCCTTATTAATGTCAGCGACTCCAGCTGGTCAATAATGTTTAAATACAACAAATTTCCATTGCTTTTACGAAGACAGCTTCGTAAAAAAAAAAATAAAAAAAATAATGCAGTTTCAAAACTTAGTAGCATTCAAAGTACAAAACTGAATGAGCCCATCATTGAAAAAGACCAAACTGCCATTACGCCATGTCACTAAGGCATATTGAAAGAATATCGAAATTTCCTACATCCATGATATTAGGGCATATTGCTAGAATACTGCAACTGCTTGCATTGAGGACACTAAGACACACTACAAGGATATAGCAATTGCCAATAAACATTGCAATTGTTCACCAAAATATCCAATTACAAGCAAATTGTAACGAAAGGTCTCTGCAATGTGTGTCTTCAAAACAAGATGCGTTTTTGTATTTATTTTTTAAATAACCGTTAGAACGGCTTTACTTGCCCTATCGACCGCGTCTTCCTGCTGTGATGGAATTGTCGCTCTACTTTGAATGTCAAATATGTTAGTTTCTTTTGAAACTTGCAATTAAATCTCTCCTACCGGAAAATTTAAAAATGTGTTGTTCTAATAAAAATATAATTGCATAGTTATATGTAAAAATGCATTCAAAATTGTTGCCCTACCTATAGCTTGAGCAGGTATTACCTCCATTTATTAAGAGTACCATTGTAATCGGCAGGGAAATCGAGAACTCTGTGCTGTTAATGCTCTGTCCATACTGCTTCGTGTTATGCTATGAGGTAATCACATGAACATTGATCTTTTAAAAATCTAAGAAACGGAAAGAAATGATACATTAGATGGCAATAGAGTCATCGATGTCCGAAACTATGAAAAGTACAATGTTTAACGAATGATAAAAGTTTGGAAGATGTAATGATAACAACAGTTTTAAAGGTGTAACGATAGTATACTGCATGCAGCCGGCGTCAGCTTTTTCAGGATACCATATAAGTCATAGCAGAAAGTAAACATATAAGAAAAATCTAATTTAAATAACAAATATCGATAATGAGCTAATTTGCAGAGAGTAGATTTTCCGGAAAATCTGATATTATGCGTATATTTTTGTCCTATCAAGCGAAAGACGCATTTACTACTTGACGACTTTCAGCAAAGGTAACGTCCCCTCTTTGGAAAAGTGTTTTCTCTATTAGAAGCTCAATACTAAGCAATAATAATATTTGCGGCACATCCTGTATTCACTGTACTACTTCCGGAGTAATAATATCGCACCTGTCACAATGATGTACCCATGTATGCAGCAAACCTTGTTTTGTCTTTTGATGTTTATTCAATCGTGAAAGTTCATAGTATGAGGTACCTAAATGAACTAACAGTCAGAATCTCTATCTCTCACTATTGTTGACTTGATGCTAGAATAAGTTCATATTAATTATTGCAATGGAAGAAATAACGTGTGTATGATGAATGTCTGTATATATATATATATATATATATATATATATATATATATATATATATATATATATATATATATATATATATGTGTGTGTGTGTGTGTGTGTGTGTGTGTGTGTGTGTGTGTGTGTGTGGAAAGAGTGTACGATTATGTTTATATCTGGAAATTGACTGTTATCTTTATTTCCTACCTTGTAGATGTGCATATAATGGTTTAATTATCATGTATTGTACATAGAATTATGTGAAACTAGATGATGATCATGATGACGAGGAGGAGGATATTGATGTCTCCAATGAAGAAAATGTGTGGCAAATTCTGTTGATATTTTCTGTTTGTTTCATTATGCAGTCATCAGAATCAACTAGCGTTTCAATTCCATTATATTCCAGTAGACAAAGGGCAAAGGAGTCAATATGCACAGCCATTACGGCACCGAACAACAAATGGGATCAAAGTAGTGCGAACAGCCAATGGAATGGCGTGATTCTAACTCATATAGGTAGAAAAAGTTCGCTGGTTCCTCGCAGGCCATCTACGAATACTATAACTTGTCCGGCACAAAAGGAAAACAAAACAGTACGAGCTGCCACTTAATGATTCAAGAATCAACTATAAAATACCTAAGATTGAGTACCAATTAAGATTACGTCACTTCCGGCATTCACAAATGACAAGAGCCAGGAACCATCGAATGTTTTCGTCTTCAGTTATCCAGTTGAATAAAAGGTCCACGATAACAAACCACCATTAAATAATTGCGATGAGAAAATCCCAAAATTCATGAAAACAAAAAAACAAATTTACACAGTAGAAGATACAAAGGTACAATATGTGCATAATAAGCCAACTTTATTCATCTAGAATCCCAAGAATACGACACAGCTGCCCAGAAAAGGAGTCACCTTGTGGATCTAGACTATGACTGGTAATGTTGAAGTGTATAATTAATGAAAGGCTGAACAGGTTGACCTTAGAGCCTAAGTGTAGAAAAAAATACGAGTTTGATGGAATTATATTGTTTATGTACCCCCCCCCATTTCAATAATGTATTCAATATTAACGTGATTATATTTCTCCAAAGAAAATCACCAACACAACATTTAATTATTCCTATTAAAATAGTAAATCTGGTCCTTTTTGATTCAAGGTCGTGAAGTACTCAGTTATTTTTGTACAGAGTTTGAAATTAATCAATCATTCACTTAATGCTAAAAGATAAATATAGTCAATATAATCATGTTTACGGCAAATAAAATATCAGCTTCATACTTTTCGTCTATTCCATTAATATTGTTTTGTACATTGTGATTGAAGTATCAGTTGTATTCATATATATTTTAATACATGTGTGTTATATTTGTTCTGGAAATCTAGTTAAACGTTGATGTCCGTCCGTCTTTTTCCTGTACATAACTATTATATTATCCATGTAGCTCTTCTGATATAATAATAGATGTTGCGGTATTTGTTAAATACAAACTAGCTTGTAATAAACTGTAATCGGACAGCATTTTATAAAGTTTTAACAACGAAATAAAATATTTTTGCCCAAAATTTTGTTGCATGTTTTTGTTTTGTTTTTTTTTTTTTTTTTTTTTTTTTTTTTTTTTTTTTTTTTTATTTTTTTATCGACACATTAGTAATACATATAGAAGTCTTAGTACTATACGTAAAATGAGGTATCGCCCCACTTTTGTAATCTCCCTAGTGACCATATTAGATTGTACTTAATGTAGCATAATTACGTAAATGGCTAGGGAAGATCACATAGTGGTGGGTCAGTACCCGCAAGTACCCATGCTTGTTTATATAAAGTACGATGGTTCACTAAGTGGAAAATTGATCAAGGTAGTCATTTTCATGCGTTATTATAATATAAAAATGACGGATTAAGAAAATTTTTTATCGTCCGGTGATAGCGCATCACTCCCCGACCTACTATAGAGAAGCGTGTAACTTAGTAACGTTAGCGAGTCATTTAATCGGGGTGAGAGAGAAGAGTATCATTAGAATATGCGGCCCAATGGTAGAGGGGCCAAGTATCGTAGAAGATTTAAGATGATATTTCAATAGCATCATCTTTAGTATACTCCTAACTCAGCTAGTAAATTAAAGTCTGTTACTTTCTCTCCGACAAAATCCATGTGTCCATGCGCTAGTGTAGATAATTCGTCACCGAGTACGTAACGTTTATCGTCGTAACAACTCAACCCGATTTTGTGGGGCGCAAGCGTATAGCTGTGTGATTCTTTATCAAATAGTGTTCATGGAGGTTCTGTGTAACCCACCCTGTAAAGCTATTAAGTTATCATCTATTACTCGCTTTTTGACGATTTGTTTTATTTCACTTTTTATGATGCCATTTAAAAGTCCGACAAATTCCGCAAACGGTACCGACGATGTCTCATCCTTAAACTTTCCAATGACATTCTTATTAACCAGATCATAATATACACTATTCTGAAAACTTCAACAGCTCTCGCGGGTCAGATATATCTGTAAACCCATATTCCATCTTTATTTCAATGTAGAGACTTTCAGCGAACACTAATTTTGCTCTGCTGCCGTATTGTTTTTTGTTTTTTTTTTTTTTTAATGAATGCTTAGTGCAATTCGTACATCATCAATGTTGAAAACTCAATCATCGTAAATCCGAAATGAATGGGTTTACCGAGTCTAATCATTGGTCGCTTGTTACGAATCGCCATGAAATATTTTCATGCATGCAAAGCACGTGATCTAGACTGTTAACATCATTCACCAACTCGAGGTTGACACGCTTTCGTATGTTTGCCATGGTTTTACCAAACACGCTGTTGTTCATCAGCTTGAAGAAATCCTTCTCGAAATCTGAATGTAAGTTTTAAGCTTTGGTTGTTGCATACCTAAATACTTGTAATACTTCGGATTTTTGTAATGTACCGTGAGTCAGTACTTATCCATTAGATCGGGCACTATCTTCGTACGCTCACCAGGGCATCTAAATGCGCTTATAAACGTTTATTCGCTGGACTGATCATGCGCATGTTGTAATATTTTCAGGCGCTACCGGATAATCGTTATGTTCGTGTGAAGTTTTGTCCGGCATTACAAGTCGTCCTCGAGAATGTAACCTAGATCATCATCGGAAATCGGTAGCCTTTGGTTAAAACGATCCGGATTCCTCCACACGAATTCTCCTACCTGCATTTTCTGCCACATTGCCCAACCAGATATATTTTGACTCCTCGTTGGGATTATAATCAGGGATAAAAATTATCGTTCGCGCGGGAATGCTTATTCGTGATCGTTAAGATACCACAGTGAATTCCATTTCAGTAAAATTAAAAATGTTGACGTCGGTTAATAACGCCGGCGTGATCATGCAGCGCAGCATCCCACGATAGTCTAGGAGAAGGATAATACCATGCCGGATCAAGGCTGCAATAACGTTCACACGTGTCCCTGAAATTTTTGAATACATCATCGAGTAATAACACATCCGTGGTTAAATATAATTCAGGTATTCTCAACGACGTTTAAAACCAGAAATTATTCCAAACTAGATAAGCATGCACATAATTAGTATTCGTAATCGTTTCACCTGTCCAATGTCGCCTTATCGGGTTGTGACGTTTACGTGAACTTATCCAAGTCGGTCATGAACTCGTAAGATTAAATCCCTTTGCGCGATACTAACTCGATATCATCTTGAAACCATGCTCGGTTATGATTGAATCCTGTTGTGATTTTTTCTAATTCATCCAGGCTTGCGTTCATAATTTGCAATCTATATATGAACTTCAATCGGCAGAACAAAAACAATATGTATTTTTGCATGTTCTTTGAAATACAAGTGATCTTTTGATTGTACTTTCCAAATTATCTGATGATCATATGCGAATAATAACCACGCAGTTTGAGTAACACCACTGGAATAAATTCTGATTAATCGTGTTAATCTCGCTCAGCAACTCATCGATAAATTTAGTAACACAATTCGGCCCTCGAAGCAGCACCAAGGGTTTAGACAACATCGGGTTAACGTGGATGACCTTGCAAGCAAAAACACAGGGAATGTGCTCTGGTGGATGATTTATCCGGATCGTTTTCAGCGCCAGCTATCGGTATCTACAGTGACTCAAAATCAGTGTAATTCACCACTGGAATACGGGTGGTTCTTTCCAAGTGTTTACACAACAACAAATCTTAGTTTTTATCCAGCTGAGGAGTCTACTCAAGAATGCTTTGCGTACAGTTGAGTTTATGACTATTTATCTGCACAGCATCCACTTATCCTTGTAAGCATCGTCGACAGTAATATTTTTATGCTATTTTCCGTTTTGATGATGCAGTAACCCAGGAACGTTTTTAATCCAACAGTAGTGTCCTTGGTCCCGGGTCCTATCGTACCTATCCTGCCTAATATACAAGTCCATCTCGGTCACGTTACCAGACGGTGTATAGTTTCACAGTAGCAAGGTAAAAACGGTGTTGTAATGCTCCTATACAGCAAAATCGTTAACGGAAATGTTGTTGAGTTGTTCAAACACGGGTATCTTGTCCGACTGCACTGGAAGATCAATCCCGTTGAAATCTAACGTGTCTTGGTACTGCTTGTAATTTGTCAACCGCTTGGGTTCTTGGTTTGAGCACGGTATAACGCTGATAAGACCGCCAACATGAAGAATTTATCGTCGAAATTAACGTCGTTGTTGTTGACGTTTACACAGATTTGTCTGAACTTGATCAGCGCAGGTAACTCCATATATTATTTACCGCGTAACGTAGACACGTTAAAATCTGCGCTAATGATACCGGTTAACACTCAACCGGATCCTTCTCTTGTATAATCAAAACTTTTCGGTTGCAACGACTGACTTATATCCCGCACGTCGTAAAATCTATTTGTGAACCGTTTTAACTTAGTCACGAAAGTCGGGGTTCATTCTTTACCGCCTATCTTTGTGTACCCGACAGTGACCGCAGACGTATACTTGATACTACAATGCACCAGCAAATTAACGCCGTTGACGCGTCTAACACTGTTCTCTGAGTGTCTGATAAAGCGTGGTCACATCATTCATATTGGCGTGTTAACTTTGATCGTAGCACGTAAAGTCTCTTTGTGGCGTACATGGCGTACTGTTGCCATGATGTATGAAAAATAGTATTTTTCTAATTGGCTGTGCTATTAGCGCTTTGAGCTACAGTTCTAATGATTGCTGAGGCTATTTCTGATGCACAGTTATGTGTTCGATCAATTGTTATACGTTCATACAACTTACGCTGTGTCTCATTAACATTTCTTTGCCGTAATCTATGTAAACAGGTGCACCCACCGCCTCGAGGTAACGTCGTTGATGCTCGGTCAGTAATAGGTTCGTGTCTCCAGCCACTCTGATTCTATTTCGGACGCCGATGTTGCTGTCAGGAAACACCACCACCAACATCAATAGCATAGAAAGATACATACATTAAGCAGCAAAAAACGTTTAATATAAAACGATGCTTGATGATGATGATATCCTTATAGGTTGCCTGGATCAGTCTGACGATGAAGAATATCCACATCGATTCGAACGTTAAGACTGGAGGAGATGCTCAGAATTTTCTTTGGAAATTCCATTCACGGCAGAGAAATATTGTCAAATTTGAATTTTTCAAAAATAAAAATATTTTACGCAAAGGGATTACACGATTGCGCTTCAGTGTGTAAATCAGTGGCGAGTAATCGTGTATTGGCAGGATACGAACGGATCTACAACGAGACTATTGCTGAATATCGGCGGTAGGAATCCTAGAATTAAATTCATCAGGGTATCCATTCCATTTGACCAGCGACTGTTTTCCACGCTGTTTTAACACCTGTTTGATTCTGTAAACATCCTGGGTGTCATCGCGCGATCACAACCTGATTTGTCCTCGGGATGGTCGTGATAGCAGATATCACGTCTCATCGTAGTGGCGTCAACTTGATTATAAGATTCTTATCCCAGCAGTGGTTGATCATTAGCCCCAAGCTGCTTGTGTAGAGGATTGTACGGTCTTGTGTACCTATGTCCGGGTAACATCCAACCACCACGTCCTAACATGGAGTGAACGTCTGCTGCTCGTCCAAATCGTCGTAATCGTGATAAATCGTACATTTTAAAAATTCTTGATGTTAATCATCGACGATTATGATTATCTCCGGAACGCATCTACCTTTCACTTTGGGGATAAATTTTGATTTCTTTTAACTATATATTGCACGATTTACCTTGATGCTTAATTAGTGTGTAGATACATATATAGTTTTAATACATACTTAATTAGTGTGTCGGATGAATACAATTGTCAGAATGTTCATAACATAGCAAGGGACGTAATCTTTCATCCGCACGGGAGCAGTTGCAAGAGTTCATTCCCTTTTCTATAAGACTAAACGTCTGTTACGCTGTAACAAACATTAGGAATGTTAAGTGTTGTAAGGGTCTTATTATAAATAATTGTTGCATTCAAACATTTCTTTCCTTAAGTGGATCACGAATGCTGTAGAATTTAAGTGTCTTCTTATAAACAATCCCATCACGCAGTTCATTGGATTTGTTTGAATCTTAAGCGTACTACTCTCTCTGATTAACATTGTTATCTTTAAGGTTATGCCTTGCTTGACATCTGCTTATATTGGCCATATCTATTTTCTGTTTTGTATTCAGACGTAAGTGTTCTTTATCTCCTAATCATGTATGTTGTGTTCTCGGTTGTGGCATATGTCCGTTGACTTGACGCTTATACCAATATGACATAACCAAAGTGACAAGGGGATGAAAAATGTTTTGTTCATGTTACTTTCAATAATTTAGGCGTACCGGTCAGTTTATATTTCCGTTGTTACGTATATGTAATTAAATTGCTTGTGTTTTAGTTTTAAAATTTTTTTTTTAAATTTTATTTTTGTTTCATTACATTTTATTGTAATGATTATTGCAGGGATTCAAAATTCTTTTTCAGTAACTCTGTTTATCTAAGACGTAAAACGTATTACATTAGTAATAATTTTAGTTTACCTTGCTCCGCGGTAGTGTAATCGCTAAGCGAATACGATTGGCTGTTTTCAAGGTCCTTTTCGACCTACGTGTTAATCTGGATAAACAATGTGTTATTTTTAAATTTATTTTAGAGTGATAGTCTAGTTCTTAGAGCTACGTGCAAATTGGCAAATATCTTATTACGTATTTCAAGTGTTATTAGATCACGTAGTCTGTCTCGCGAGAACGGGATGATAATTCGGGTGAATATATAACCCTTTCTGGGCGCTCGTCAGTCAGTTGTATTCCTGATACCTAGAAGGCCGGATAGGTTACCAGATTGTTTTTGAAATTCATTTGTGTTTGGAAGTTAAATAATTTATTCTCTAGAAAACCAAACGAGTGTACTGTTTTATAAATTCTGGGAGAAAGAAATTCAGTGGAAATTTATTCTGGAATTATTCGGAAACAAAAACTGTGATTCAATTGAGGAATTGTTATTTTGTACATGGACCATATCTGACGTCATCGCCTTTCATTTTGGTACGTCGTCGATGGATTCTAAAAGAACTATTGAGTGATAGGACTTGTATTTTTCATTCTTAAGATTAAATTTTGGATTATATTCACAAACCGTAAGTCCTATTTTCCAATTTTTACATTGTTTTCTAGGGAAATAAATTATCTTGTTAAAATATACAAAGCTTGTTGACTTCACTCTTTTCTTCAGTTACATTTGTACGAGCCTACACATAACAGGAGAAAATTGGGGAATCATCCGGGATATATGAATTTTGGTTAAATATTTCAGAAATTTGTTTTTTTAAAATTTAAATTCCCCTAGTCTTTAAATCCCAAGTACTATTTTACATTTTTATTTGAAATCTTAAGTGAAAACAACAGGCTTTCATTCACAATGTCATCAAAAGTGGAAACTTTTCTTTCTAATCCAACTCAGGAGCAGTTGGATAGTCTGAAAAAAGATGAGTTGCTTGAACTTGCCAGAAAGTACGGTCTTTCTGAAGCAAAATCTTCTTTAACGAAACAAGAAATTAAAAACATTTTGATTCAATATTTGGTAGACAAGAATGTTTTTGATAAAAGTGTTTTGGCTACGGTCAGTAAGTCGGTATCGGACTCTGACATAAAAGTAATGGAATTAAAAATGAGATATAAGATGGAAGTAGAGTTAAGTTAAGGAAGCTCGAGCTTCAGAAAGAAGAAAAAGAGAAACAAATGCAGTTGCAATTTGAAGAGAAGCAATTGCAAATGCAGTTTGAAGAAAAGGAGAGAGAGAGAGACAGGAGAGGGAGAAAGATAAACAATTACAATTTGAAAAAGAGTAGAAAGAGAGAAAATTACAATTTGAGAAAGAGGAGAGAGAGAGAGAGACAGGAGAGGGAGAAAGATAAACAGTTACAATTACAAAGAGAGAAGGATGAAAGGGAATTTCAACTTAGAATGAAAGAATTTGAGCTGGCAAGTGGCAAGCACGATTCCACTTCACATACAGATTCACGTTTTGACATTACAAAAAATATCAGGTTAGTTCTCCCTTTTAGCGAAAAGGAAGTAGACAAATATTTCGTTTAGTTTGAAAAAGTTGCTGAAAATTTGAAATGGCCAAGGGAGCATTGGACTCAATTATTGCAATGTGTACTTTTTGGAAAAACCCGAAATATCTGTGCATCCCTGTCAGTGCAACAGAGTTCTGACTATGATTTGGTTAAGGAGTGCATCTTAAAGGGTTATGCGTTAGTCCCTGAGGCTTATCAGCAAAAATTCAGAAACTGTAAAAAGGAAGCTGGACAGACTTATGTTGAATTTCCTAGAGAAAAAGAACAGTTATTTAAGAGATGGTGCTTAGCCAAGAAAGTTGAACATGATTATGAAAGTCTTGAACAACTTGTGTTACTTGAAGAGTTCAAAAACTGTGTTCCTAATGACATTAAGAATCATCTTGAAGAGCATAAGATTGAAACCTTGGAAAATGCTGCTATTGCTGTTGATGAGTATTCCTTAACTCATAAAGTTCCTGTTGTAAGCAAATATTTTAGTCAGCAGTCTACTGGTAGAAAGGTATTCCAGCCCAATACAACTCCTCCTAAAAATCAGTCTGGCACAACTTCTAAAAATCAAGCTTCTGATAAACTTGATTCAAAATCCTTGTCTATTCCTACGTGTACCTATTGCAAGAAAAAAAGGACACGTCATTTGTGATTGCTTTAAATTGAAATATAGGCATCAGAATCAAGATAGATCTATCCCAAATGCTCTTATTTCTAAGAGGTCAAGGTCACGGTCATGTATTGAAGGCAATACATTTGTTGGGTCTCATAAACCCCTGTCTGACTTTGTTATGGAGAATTATGAACCATTCATGTCGAAGGGTTCTATATCACTCTTGGGTGATTCGGCCAATCCTATCCCTATTAAAATTTGAAGGGATACAGGAGCTTCTCAGAGTCTTTTAGTGTCAGGTATTTTGCCTTCTTCTGAGAAGTCCTGTTCTTATGAGAGTGTTCTCATTCAGGGAGTAGAGTGCGGCTTTGTTAATGTTCCTCTCCATTCTGTAAATTTGTCATCAGACTTAGTTTCAGGACCTGTGACAGTCGGTACAGTGTCTAACTCACCCGTTGAGGGCATTCATTTGTTACTTGGCAATGGCCTAGCTGGAGACAAGGTTGTGGTTAATCCACTTGTAACTGACAAGCCTTCTTTGGATCAGAAACTTGATCCAATTGAAACAGAATACCCTGAGTTATACCCAGCTTGTGCAGTTACCAGAGCTATGTCAAAGAAAGCTCTTGAGAATGATTTTGACAAGGAAAATATTCCTTTAGCTGACACATGTATTGGTCAGGCTTTTGATGAGGTCACTTTCACTTCTAATTTGGATCAATCAAAAGGTATTGATCACAGTGATCCTCTTTTAAATTCTTATTCTCTTTTATCTAATCAGGGTGATAAACGACAATCATTTGTCGTCGAACTGGAAAAAGATCCTGAGATCTCCTGTTTGTTTCAGAGGGCCATTAGTGAAACTGAAGCCACTGAAGTACCTGTCTGTTATTTCATTAAAAATGTAATTCTTATGAGAAAATGGAGACCTCCCGAGGTACCTGCTAATGACGAGTGGTCAGTGAACTATCAGATTGTAGTTCCAAAATCTTACAGACAGGAAATACTTAGTTTGGCCCATGAAACTCATCTGGCTGGTCATTTAGGGATAAATAAAACTTATAACAAGATCTTGACTCACTTTTATTGGCCAAAAATCAAAAGTGATGTTTGTAAATTTTGTAGATCTTGTCATACTTGTCAAATGGTAGGAAAACCCAATCAGAAAATACCAAAGGCTCATATGCAACCAATTCCTGCATCTGACGAACCATTTAGCAGAATTATGGTAGATTGTGTTGGTCCCTTACCTAAGACCAAGTCAGGCAACCAATATTTGTTGACCATTATATGTGCGTCAACAAGATTCCCAGAGGCAATTCCTTTGAGGAATATTAAAACCAAAACTATAGTAAAAGCTTTAATAAAGTTTTTACTCTTTGTGGCCTTCTCAAATCTGTCCAACCGGATGAAGGGTCAAATTTCATGTCTGGAATTTTCCAGCAAGCTATGCACGAATTAGGTATTAAACAATTTAAATCTTCTGCCTATCATTCTGAGAGCCAAGGGGCCTTAGAAAGATTTCATCAGACTTTAAAGAATTTGATTCGATCATATTGCTTTGATACTAGCAAAGATTGGGATGAAGGTATTCATTTACTTTTGTTTGCTGTTAGGGAGTCCGTTCAAGAATCTTTAGGATTCAGTCCCTTTGAACTAGTTTTCGGACATACTGTGCGTGGACCTTTGAAATTGTTGAAAGAGAAACTTCTTTCAAATGAAGATACTGAGCTCAGTCTTCTTGACTATGTTTCTGATTTTAAGTACAAATTGTCAAAGGCTTGTGAGGTCGCAAGAGCAAATCTGCGCTGTACTCAGTCCAGAATGAAATCAAGATATGATAAAAACTCAAGGGATAGGAGTTTTCAGCCTGGTGATAGAGTTCTAGCTCTTTTGCCCATTCTACAAAATCCCCTTCAGGCCAAGTATTATAGTCCATACACGGTTGAAAAGAAAGTAAATGATTTAAATTACATCATAAATACTCCTGGTAGGCGAAAACAAAAACAAATTTGCCACATTAATATGTTAAAGGAGTATATTGAAAGAGATAGCTAAGTAAATAATACAATTAATTTAGTTGTACCTGTCCCACAAACTGAGGATGTAAGTGAAGAAATTCAATTGGACACCGTTGATCTTGGAGCAACAAATCTTCGGAATTCGGAAATTATGAAAGATCTAGACCAGAAACTTTAACATTTGCAACAACAAGAAAGAAGTGAACTTAAACAGTTATTATTCGAATATGAGCACTTGTTTCCGGATATTCCTACGAGGACAAACAAAATTTTTCATGACGTTGAAATTGTAGATTCAAAACCTGTGAAACAACACCCATACAGGATGAACCCTCTCAAAGAAGAATACTTGAAAAAGGAAATTCAGTATTTGCTGGAGAACGATTTCACAGAGCCCAGTAAAAGTGATTGGAGTTCACCATGCATACTTGTTCCGAAACCGGATTGCATACCATACATAAATATAATGACCACTTTAATTCAGGATATTTTTCCTCAAGGAATAAGCATGGGCTGCTTGATCTATGTCAGGAAGTTTGTAAAAATGTAAGTCACAGACCTGGCCTCGTTTATTAATTTGATGAGAAAAATAACCCCCATTCTCGTCCTCTTATTGTGTACTTAGGTTTTCATAGAAAGATTGCGATCAACATAAGTATTTATTCCTATTTCAACGACGGCCTAGTGGAACCACTTTTGGCTGTGTTCAGCTTTAATTTGAGAGGAAATTATTTATGTCAGTTATTCACTGGAATCACTATGTATGTATATCTATAATTGTTGTAACTTTTATTCATGACCTGACATTCGTGTACTAGCGTGGGTTCTATTTTAAAATTTTAAAAATGTAAGATTGCGTAGAATGCATATGTAGATACTTATAATAAAAAATTAGTAGTAAAATAAGTTGACAAGTTTGGGGCTGTTTCCCATTGAAATGGTCGGTCAAATGGGTTGTTAGAAGAATTAAGTTATATCCCATTGGTTGGGTTAGATCATGTGTGTTCATTGACGCTGTTGGAGAAATGCAAGTTGTAACGTAAGAGTAGGGCCAAAGTGAATTTGACCTCTTACATCAGTATTTGAGTACCTATCGCTGGACAATTCTTTCATTCTTATCTCTCACGTTCTTGTTGTAACATCAAGTCTACGGACGTAATGTATGTTGTATTTAGATATTATTTGAGCGGAAACATTTGTTTGAATTATTCGGTGGAATTAGAAAGTGCCAACTTGACAACAACAATAATCTGGTATCATTTTGAATTATTTAAAGGAGTTTTGGAGAACGCCATTTTGACATGTCAGGTCTGTTGCCGGGCCAGTATAATTGTGGATCTGAAATGTGTACGGAACATTTCGTAGTTTTGGACTTTAATGCAACTTTTTCATGATTATTTTGGATTCAATTCATAATAATGTGAGGTCCTTTTAAGTTTTCATTTTAAAACATTGCTAATTAAATTGTTTGATAGGTTTTACAAAACTTGTTGGTTTCGCTTCTTTCTGTTAATTTATGACACACACACACACGTACACACACAGACACAGACACACACAAACACACACACACACACACAAAGACATATATATATATATATGTGATTAGAGCGTCCACCTCGTATGCGTGAGGTTGCGGGTTCAATACCCGGCCGAGTCTACCAAAGACTTTTGAAAATGGTACTAGCAGCTGCCTCGCTTTGCGCTCAGCATTAAGCGGTTAGTGTTATGACTGGTCATCCTGGTGTCAGGATGATGTGACTGGGTGGAACATGATGCTATGTTGTTACTATTATGCAAAGATGGTATATTTTATATACAGTATGCGCAGTTAAACATGTGTATGTGTCGATATGTTAACATATTACTTTTTGTGAATCTGATGGTCCAAATAAGCCCATGGAGTCTTGCGCAGTATTTTTTTTCTGAGTCGCTGTGACCGTGGGACTTTTCCTCATCCACCGTTTTGATTTTGGAGAATTTTCTTTCTTTCTACTATTACTACCAATACATGTTTGCAGTCGTTCTTCAAGCCGATTACCGAACGGCATTCAGAAATAAGGGTACCTTTGCCAATATGGCCAATTTACCCAACATGGACTTGTTGCAAAAAAAAAGTAAGGGTATCGATTAATAGATATAAGACTGGCGGACTATAATGTGGAGCCCTCCCTGTGACAATCATGGATTAAATGTTAATTTCTAGGAGTAAATACATTCACCTTTGTTTAGTGAAAATTGTGGATATATGCCATTCTTACAACTGGCAGAAATTAGGTGGAAGCATTGCTTGTCTGACCTTTTATGTACATTTAACTGTGTACCTGATTGTTATGATTGAAGCAATAAACAAGAAGTTTACTAAAATTTGATTTCAATGCTTAACCTTCTTTACGAGCTCAAAATGTCCTTGAAACGAACGTGCATACAAATTCAGTGTCATTTTCCATTAAGAAAATTGTTGTTTCATTTCTCAGAACACTCTATTACGCCGCATGTAATCCGTGGATATATATATATATATATATATATATATATATATATATATATATATATATATATATATATATATATATATATATATATATATATATATAAACTGAGTACTTTCTGCACCCTTTGGAACGCGTACATAAAATAAAATACTCACTGCAGTGAGGATCTACGTGTATTTAATGCATGTAAACGATCTACTGAGCGTCATTTCGACCAGATGACGAAAGAATTGAACCATATGCCGATAATTCCTAGAGTGTAAAGATTCATCAATTCCTATTAGCATCATGCTATTTGTCACGATGTTATGTCATATCGAGATTTGTACTACTGCCACAATATTCCCATTTCTCACCCACGCGATAGAGGAATCTAGCTGTTTTGCTAACTTTACTTTTCTTATCTCAGTCTGATTGTCTCAGACAGGTCGTCTAAGTCAAGGTGTCCACGCGCTTGGAACTGCTTTTAAAAAAAAGAAACCTTTGTTGTCTTCTGGTATGCCTGACGTAGTTGTTCTAAAATAAAACAACAACAACAACAACAAATATATAACCAAAAAACATAGTAACTTAAGGTCTCTCCATTTTTGAGAACACAGCATACAAAACCTTTCGAGAGAGACAGACACACACACACGCACACGTTGTCGAGCTTTTTGGTATTATGCTAGTTCGTTGCACACAGCATGGTCAATTTTATCCTATATTGCAGGCCTGGCTCGGTACATTTTCAGGTCAGCGTCATTAAATGTAGCTAAAGCTACTTAACTAGTTTTAAATACTTAGTGTGAAACAAATTATATACTGTTAGCTACATTTAATGACGCTGACCTGATAATTGATTGTGCAACAGATAGAATCAAATTTTCAATGCTGTGTGAAATGAACTATGACAGAAAACACTGATCTATGCACATAGACTATAGACCTATACACTTCATAGCCTCCCAACTCTCATAACAACTACAGAAAACTTAGTAATAGCTAGAAATGTATTATGTCAAACATGCTTTATTCTAATTTTGTTAAGCATCTCCATTGTGCCCCAGTTTAATCAAAAATATAACGTTACCTACAATATTTAATGACAAACAATGCACTTATCAGCCAGAAGGAATCATTTATCCGTCAACACATTAATCCATAAGCAAATTTCACTGTAGCACATGCCATATTTCCAAGACAGAAAAATAATCCGTGAACTTGAAAGTTTAGCACATGGTTATCCGCTGAGGTCCGTATTTGGAGGGTCTTTTATACACAGGGGTAATTTTACAATCAATATTAATTACAACACAAGTATGTCACAAATAGTTTCACCTCCTCCAAAGAAAAGGAGAGTTATATACGATAGTGACACGGATCTCTAATTACCCGTGAATATCACAAGCACGGACACTCAT
>JAECUM010029099.1:0-20289 GCA_016617855.1 Megalonaias nervosa | reverse complement strand
AAACAGAAATGTCAATATAACATTTAAACAGAAATGTCAATATAACATTTAAACAGAAATGTCAATATAACATTTAAACAGAAATGTCAATATAACATGTAAAAATTCATTTCAGAGAATCTTACAGAAATATAGATTGCTTGGCGATAACAACCAAGATTTATATAAATTTGTCAACGATGTTGCACCATATTTGGCAATCAGGCTATCTAAGGGTAAAATAACTAATTTGGTTGATAGGTTGCACAGTGCAATCAACATCATCTACATAGATTTCGACAAAATTGCTCATGTTTCAGATAACGTCTTTACAACACTGAACACAACTGAACTGAAAACTAACATGCAGAAGGAATTACAACATAGTATGGCACGGTCTTTCTACAAGAAATACAGTATTGTACATACTGTAACAAAGAATTCAGAAATTAAAGGCATTTTAAAAAAAAGCACGAGGCAGTATGAAATTTACCTCAGGCATGATATTCTCTGTAAACATAAGTTGCATAATTAAATGGTCAATTATAATATCTAACATAGCAACAGATATAAGCAATTTAAGAGGTAAAGATGCATCCAAAAGTTTCTATCGTTGAGGAATACAATAGCTATTGTGAGGCTCTACAGTTTATCTGCATTGACACGTTTTGGACCTTTTACTTGTTTTCTTTATTTTATGTCTATACTTTATTTTGTATGTGCATTTTGAACTGCATTTGGTATTAGCGATGATTCCACTTTGTAACTCACATAGCCGATATCAATAGGAAAGACAAAGTTAGATTTTGACTCTGTCCCAAATAATACCGTCCCCTCTTTTAGTTTCGTTTTTGTGCCTTTAATTCTCCTTTTAGAGATGCTATGCAGTTCCTTGTCAGAGTCATCCTCTATTTGTTAGAGACCATCCTCTGTTGTTCTATTTGCTTTCGATCTGTTGTAAAATATAAATGTTGAAACTTCCTTGTGTGTCCTGGTCGAACGTACAATTGTAATCTGTCCGGGGGTAATTCATTGCCAGTAACTTGTATATCTATTCTGTTGTTATTTGTCTATCAAAATTAGAAAAAAACTTTTTTGTACAATGTTTCTTAATTCAACCTGTTGTATATCCTCTTAGTAGTGTAGTGAGGCGATTTGGCCCTCATCATGCCAAAGAAGGAAAATCAGCCTGGAGTAATATGGCCCGCCGATTTATAAGCCCAAAAAATCAGCCTGGGGTGATTTGGCCCTCAATGGGAATTTTGTATTAGCACACGTTGGGCCTGTATAGCGCCAAGAGGAATGGAACAGGTAGGGTGACGTCATGGTACTGGTCATTGGCAACAATGTAGCAAAGTAGTACCGTGACGTCATACCACCTGCGTCATTGCTATAGACAAACACGAATCAGGCGCGTTCGTGTTTTTAGTAGAGTAGGGTTTTAAATTTTTTTAGGCAAAGTGAAAATAAATATCTTTTCGAGGCATATGGAGTGGCCCTGAAAAGGACATTTGGGTTCTTCTTCTTTTATCTTCTCCAGTTCTTCCACCAGTTCCTGATTTTTGAATAATTCCTTTCTTCTTTTTTTTTCTCTGGCATCCAGTCAGGGTGACCCATAGCTCTAAATTTCTCTTGCACTTTTATCCAATTGTTGTTAAGTCTATCAAACTCTTCTTTCTTATTTTTGTTTTCCTTCTCCTTCCTCTCTTTTGCCCAGGTCTCCTTGATCTTCTTTACTTCTTCTTCCAATACCTTTTTCGTCAGGTCTCCCGCTTTCTTTATATTTTCTAAGCCTTTTTCTACAAAAGACCATTCTGTTAAAATGAATGTGTCTTCCAAAAAAACACCTTATTTTGGTGACAACATCAAGGGTTTGCTTCAATGTGCCTACTCTGACATATTTTGGATAGTTGAAGCCTCTCAACTTATCCACTTCCTCCACTATTACGCCTTGTAGTTCATAACTTGCTACTTTCATACTTGTCATAAAGTCTAGGCTGACTTCAAACCTCCACTCCATTTGAAGTCTTTCCACTACATGGACTCCATCTATCATCCACCACCAACTGTCTTTTAACTTGTTAAAAAGATCCATCTTGTATTCTGTGTTGAATGGCGCGAATGACGAAGGCTATACTTCTATATACTTCAAGCACAGACGTGAAGGAAAACATCCCTTACACTCACTTCACATATTATATATTATCCACACAAACGGATGAGAAGAAAAAAACACACACCCATATACTATCCTCACCAACGAACGAGCAAGCATAAAACACACACCCATATACTATCCTCACCAACGAAGGAGAACGCATAAAACACACACCTATGTACTATCGTCACCAACGAACGAGAAAGCATAAAACACACAAATATACTATCCTCACCAACGAAGGAAGAGAAGAAAAAACACACCCCCATATACTATCCACACCAACGAACGAGCTAGCATAAAAAAACACCCATATACTATTCACACCAACGAACGAGCAAGCATAAAACACACACCCATATACTATCCTCACCAACGAAGGAGAACGCATAAAACACACACCTATATACTATCCTCACCAACGAACGAGAAAGCATAAAACACACACACACATATACTATCCACACAAACGAATGCGCATGCAAACACACACACACACACACACACACACACACACGCACACACACACACACACACAAACACTTCAGTAAAAGAAATAGTGTTTATAGTCACACTACTCTACATTCACACAAATCGGCAACTTGAATAGTGTCTCTTTTCTAGAGATTTGGTTAGCCCTGAGAAGGGCTGTTTTTTGAACTTCAGATGCACCTGGCTAATGGTGACATCTCATACGCCAGGCACCACAGACACATCTTCTACTCCAATCATTTTCCCAATTCACATTTGTGATTGGGAGTGCATAGGCCTCTTGAGTGGCTTCAGAACCCCAATCTTCAGTTTCTGGGATTCTGAACACGTCCCTCTGTGTTCTCCTATACCAGAGCCGGGGATGTTGTTCTTGTTGTTGTGGTTGCACTCTTAGGTTTTCAATTTGGGGAACCGTAGGCCTTGGTGCTGGTACAGTTTGCCGTGCTGCTACTGGCTGTGGAGGCGTTGGTGTCCTCACCACCTCAGGTTTGACCTCACATTGAGGCCTCAGGAATAGGTGAGGTAGTATCCCTCGCTTCTTTTCCTTCTCCTCTTCTTTCTTCTTTTTTTCCTCCTCTTCCTTAAGTTTGTCATTTTCTGCAAGCGTCTCCATGGACAGCTCATCCAGGAGGCGCCTGACATACTCCAGGTGCATTTGGAGCTCCAATAGCTTGCTTATTCTGTTATTCATTTTAATATTGACTGGTCAACGTTGGTAGCCAGACTGACGTGCGCTTGGCTTTATATCCCTGGAGCACGGACGTGAAGGAAAACATTCCCTAGCCCCAAAACTAAACATCACATCAAACGCGCGGACTTAAAAGAAACACTCACGTTAACATTTTCATTTACAAACACAGACATACACGATTAGACAAGACAGAGACACCAAAGGGTGGATTTTTTACTGACAAAAGAAACGAAGTGCTTATAGACACACTTCTATTTATTTATTTTTTAATTTTAATTTATTTTATTACGTCTTTTCGAGAGTATTGGGTAGCCCTGAAAAGGGCTGTTTTTTGTTTTTTTTTTGTTACCGGGAGTAATGGCAATTTTTTTCTTTACTGTCTAAGATTGCGTCCCCGTATGGCGGCAGACTTTCCTATACGATACGGTCTGCTTCTGCGGAAGGAGAAAGAGAATTCTTTGGTGTCCACACGGCAGTCCACAAAACCTCTGTCTGGTTCTTATTGCTGCTGCTGCTGTTGTTGCTGCTGTTGTTCTTCTCTCTGCTTCTTCTGAAGTCTGTACTTCTCAGTCCATTCTTCTTGTTCTTTCTTAATTTCCTCTCTAAAGACCTCTTCTATTAGGTCTTGGGCTAAGGATAACATCCTGACATTCTCTATCTCTTCAGGTTTAGGTATCAGGTTTAGCCTGACACGATGTAAACTGACGTAAGCTTCGTTCAGCTGGGTTATTCTGGAAGGCATGTTCATAGGTTGACGAGTCAATAGTGGATGGTCAGACTGGAGACCGACCCGCTTTAGATGGTTCAAACGCGGGCGCGATAGAAAACATCCCTACTCGGTTTTAGTGTCGGAATGCTATGATAGCGAATGTCATGGTGACGGATAGAGAGAAGTCAAAGAGCAATATTCACAGTGTTGTTTGGAAAACAAACGACAGACACATTTTGTTTCAAAACACAACATTTTTTATTCAACTAACAAGTAACAAGTAACATCAAACAAATTATTTTTGACAAGGTTGACAACGTTGTGAAATCATGTGAGATTTCCATTGATGGAAGTCATGAGGCCATTGATGTACACTACGTTTCCTAGCTAAAGACAAAAGATAACTATAATGGTCACAAACCATCGATCTACTTTCTCATCGTTTCTAGAAGAGTGACGATCAAAATAAGTCACTAAATGTTCTAAAGGATATCCAAGACTGCATTGATGAAGAAAATACACACAATATTGTCCACACACTTGGAATCTGTGCCTTGTAATTTCACATTATTGTATCGTGTCGTCTGGGCATATCTTCTCATAAAGTCAATGATATCGTCTTCCAAAGGGGGTAATCCATACGAATCAAAATATTCCACACAATTCTCTTGAGGGAAGTAGACGGCAACCCAGTGAGTTCCTGGGAGATGGCTTTCGTCCGTGTTGATGACATAAGCTTGATGGTCTTGAGGTTTGCAATGAGGTAGTTCATCTTTAGCGCACACGACAGGATTACAAGAAGCAGTATACCAGCTATTGTTCAAAAGTTAATAAAGTTCCCAGGTATCCATTTTTTGTTGTGTTGTTTTTTTCCACAGGTAATGATAAGTCATCAATTCAATTCTGACTTTTTGTTTGAAACGATCTGTCAAGACGCCGTTTCTTCGCCTTGTCTCCGCACTTTGGGCTAAGAGAGCTTCGATGCGATAGATCTCTAGAGTAGTCAATGGTGGGCTGGAAAGATCACGCAAGCCTTCATACCACTCATGCAACACGGCTTCTTCTGAGATGAGATTCCAAGCTTCGTCCAAATACTCGTCCAATTTTTCTTCTTGACTCATCATCATACATTTATCGTGTTGAATTTGACTGGGATGATGGTTTTGACATCCATAACAATATTTCTTGGACAATTCCGTAATTGTATTCGCCAGGTGTTTAGCAAAACAGGACACTAAATGTTGTTCTTGTTCTGGCCATCTGGACTTGACTACTACCTCGGCTTCTTTGTCTTAGACACAAAGGAAGACTCCTATCCCTCTTTAAACAGTGGAGAATCTTTGGACATGGAATGGGAAGATAGCGTGAAAGCAGAACCCCATTCTGCTTTCACGCTATCCTCCCATTCCATGTCCAAAGATTCTCCACTGTTTAAAGAGGGATAGGAGTCTTCCATTGTGTCTAATAGTCTAGAATGACTTCTCTCAGACTGTTGATTTCTATGGTATTATCGAATTCAGCATACAGGATGACGTTGACCGTCTCAGTGAGAGCTTCTGCAAACTGAAGTTCCACACGCAGTTGACCAGATTTTATAGGGTGGAAATGTCCCTCGTCGCTGCCTTGGTCTGGAGTGAAATCAAAGGCCCACAAAGTGTAACCACCGACATAATCTTCGTACGAAATAGCGTGACAGGCGTTGGTTCCTAGTTGCCCCGTAGCTTCGTACAGGGACAAGTACGATCTCAAGTAATCCTTCTGGGCAAAGATAGGTTCGAAGGGTCTGGTACACAAAGTCTTGCCATCACGACTGACTTCGATCTTGGACACTTTGTAGTGCTTAAACTGGAAAAGATTTTGATCGTGGGCTCCGTTGAGGGCTGCATTACTGACGATGCCAACGATTAAACGTTTGGGTAACTGTCCTTGGAACAGATGATCTTCGATCTTGGATTGGAGTCCAGCAGCAATGGTGAATGTTTTCACTTCTACACGTCGTATCGGATATTTGACGGTCGATCTGCTCTATGTTTGACTGATGTTGTTTCCCGCTTTAGGTAACACATCTACACGACGCACGTAAAGTCTGACTTCTTGGATGATGGTTTTGTACTCGTTGGCATGAGCCATCAAATGGAAAGCGACACTGCTGCGACTGAGTCTCAGGCGAATATCCACTCCGTTCAGCAAATACTTCTCTTGAAACCACATGTCCAAATGCAAACGATCCATCAGTTCTAAACTACGACCTTGCAGGATTTTCCTTCGACGATCGTTAAAACCCACATTGTGAGGATTGTCATCTGCTGTCAGAGCTGTGTCGTTAAACGTGTCTTCACCTGTGGTGTCAGGTTTCCATACCACGCAAGCATCCAGGTGAGTGTTCTTGGCCTCTTTTCTGTACGTCAAGAGATTTTGTAGGTACGCTCGGTAAGGGTAGGTATCCATCCTACTGCTGACCAGTTTGTTATTCAAGTATAAATCCACTTCACTGAACAAGGAATGCATGAAATTGTTGACGGGAGCTACTCTGGCATCGGCTCCCGGATTGGTGTTGTCGGTTTTGATCACTTTCAGTTTCAGGTACAAGTAACTGCTATTCAGATCGAGATAATCTTCCAGCTGTCCTTTGATTTCAAACTCGATGGGAGCTGAATCCGTCAAAGAGGAGACGGGATGAAATTCGACCCATTGGGATTCTTGCATCGCCATCATGGTGGGTGGCATTGCAAACAGATCCAGATCCGACTTGGAACAAGCACAAGATTCTCGGTGCATCATTTTCATTTTTTTTAATAATCAAAAACGTCTAACTCTCGGACGGTTTTTCTTTTCTTAGACTTTCTAGCTCTAAGGGTGTGAAGTCCTCTCAAGGGGTGTTTTCGTCGTCTTTTTCTGCCTTGTCCTTGCTGTGGCGTCAGGGGAACAGGAATGCCTGACTCGGCATTGCCAGGGCATTTATAGGAGTTTCTCGCCGACCCAAAAGGTCTTTACCCGTTTGAAGCAAGACATTTTTGCCTGCTCTCAAGAAAGCTTCTTTGGGGTTTTGTTTGTCAATGATGACATTTTGGAGAAATTCTTTACCTTGCGTCAACGCGGCATCTTTTAAGGCGTGCAATCCCCGTGTCACCATCGGTTTCAAAACGGGAACCACTCTACGAAAGGCCGATTTGAGCATATCACCTAAACCATGTCCTCGCTGTCGAGCGACTCCTTGGTACACAGGATACATGACTGACAAAAAGTTAGAGTAATCGTTTTCGAAAATGGAGTTTCACTGTGACTTTCCCTTTGGTGAATGGAATATTTTGTCCCAGATCTCCTTTTATAGTAATGTTGACAGTGTCGAAATAAGACTTACTGACGGGCAAATAGTGAGGATGTACAAATTCGCGGTGAACGTGATAGGTGTTTCCACCTTCCTCGTCAGCAACCGTGGCAGATTCCACTTTGAAAGGAATGACACGCAGTAACGGTACGGAGGTGTGTCCCACCACGTTGTACTCCACCACATCGGAGTATACAAACATCAAATTCAGTCCTTGGTTCATTTCTATAGGGAATCTAAAATATCTCCCAAAATCTGAGTTACTGGTCACGGCTGGTATTTCGTTTGCAATCTTGATGAACTTGGGGTCTCCACCCAAAATGTCATACAATTCAGGACAAAATGTAATGGCCAATACTTTGTCCTCAGAAAATTTGATGAGTAGGCGACGAGATATTTTGTGGTAATCGATCGTGACACTTTTTCTGGTTTTCTCCAAGACTTTACCAAACATGAAATTGAACCTGTTAGCCATGGTGTTCACCAAATGTTGACCACTAAAATAATAGCCCACAGGATTTTTCAACAGATAAGTGGTTCGTTTAGTTTTGGGGTCTTGTGATTTCATAGAGTCAGCTATACTGCTACGTTCATCCAAGGCTTGTTGCACTTGTTCGTCATGGACTTCTACCGTAAAGGTGTTTTGGTTTTCGATGATGATTTTTATTTGTGTAGGGTGAATTATTTCCACTAAAGCCACTTCCCAATAGGCTTCGTGATCCAATTGGATGGCTTGAGGTAATCTGGCCGTGTAACAGCACAAAGTGTTATTGGGAAACACCTCCATGGAACTGTCACTGGGTAACGTTAAGTAAAATTGGTTGTCCATAATTCCACAGTTCTAATGCCCGAGGAGTCACTGGAAGACAGAGGAGTGTCTAAAAGAGGATTGTTGTGATTGGATTGGTGACTAACTTTGGACGCAAGGCCACCGTTGTTTTTGTTCTTTCTGTTGGAAGAATATTTCAGAGACGGATTGGGAAGAAGGTAACCAATTCAACAGCTCAGTAAAATAGTCCACAATTTTTGTCTCCTTGTTGCAAACTCAAATTGGCAATGTCAGCAACGATGACACAATACACCACAAAGATTTGGCAGAAAAAGACGATTTGCGTTTTAGGCACACGTTCTCCACGCCACACCCACAAGGGTTGATTTTGTAGATCTTGCAGAGAAGAACTGGGCGACGGAGTGGTCACTGCAGTAACTGAGGCTGTGTTGAAGGGCATGATGGTAACTTCTTTTTATAGTCGTTGAGTTGCGAAGCGTCGAGCCAAGAGTCAAAACTGGAATGATAACCTTTCCAACGTACTTTGACTTCTTTGACACGTTTCTTTCCTACTTTTTGGGTTCTTCGATCGAGTATGCTTTCGATCTCGTACATGTCGTCTTCTTTTTTGGTCACACGTTGTAACTCGGGCAAGTAAAACGTTCCTTTTAACACTTCTCCGTTCATGTCTTCTAATTTATAGACGGGAGGATGACGGCCACTCACACGTTCGGTGACACGAAACAATTCGGTAGTCCAATTGGGTAAGTAACCTTTGTCGAAAGTGCGTTTGGTTTTGCCAATGCGTACCCAATCTCCTGATGCCAACACTCCACCTCTCTTGAGGACAGGCCCTGTCGGGGACGTACCAAACAGTCGCTCGAAGACGGTCACTTCGTTGTCGGGAGTCACTTCTTGGGGGGCACACCCTATGCTCCGATGGTAAGATTGATTGTACGATTGGACGAGGTGTGGCAAGACGTCGATGTACTTGAGAGTGTGTTGATGCGTAAAATATTTCCACATGCGTTCTTTCAAGGTGCGTTGAAAACGTTCCACGATGCTGGCTTTGGTTTCGGGATTCTCGGTGGTGAAAAAATGAATGGCACGTTTCTTCAATTCTTTTTGGAAAGCTTGGTTCAGAAATTCGGTGCCTTTGTCAGTTTGGCATCGAAGAGGGTGACGCCCGCTTTGTTTCAACACCAGTTTGAGGGCTCGCACTAACTCACTGCTCAATTTGGAAGTCAATGGGACGACCCAGGCAAATTTGGAAAAGACGTCGATGACACAAAACAAATATTTGCAGCCACGATTGTAGGTGCACAAATGAGAGACATCGGCTAAATCGGCTTGCCATTGATGATCGATACCCTCTACTTGGGTGCGACTTCTGGAAACTTTTCGTCGAATGGGTTTGTGTAAGGTGCACGTGGCTTGTTCTTGTAACCAGCGTTACACATGAGGTAAACGGATACTTTTCAGTGGAGTTTTGGCAGCACGATACAATTTCTGAACTCCTCCGTAACCTGCGGAATGGGATGGATCGTAGTAAATGCTGGCTAACAGCTTCTCCATGTTTTAATAAGTGATCCAATCTTCACTGATGTTACTCTGAATGGGACGAGCGGGTGGTTTAGAAACGGTTTTACGTGTCCGATGTGCCACCGGTGTAGAAGTGGAAGGTAGTGGTGGTGGTGGTGGTGGTGGTGGTGGTGGTGGTGGTAATGGAATGGCTTTGGTCTTCTTTTCTTTTTTCACTTCTGCTTTCCCTTCTTTCTTTTTCACTTCTGTCGAAGGTGGAGTGGACATCATCTTTTAACCCAAGCTTTAAGTTCTTCTCGTTGTTTAGGGGAAGGGGTCAACAAGGACGCTGCAATCTTACTAGGGATGGGAGCTGCTGACGGTGTTTGAAAGACTTCTCTTGCCTCTTCTTCCTCAGTCAACCGTGGGGTTGCCTCTGTCTTGACCGCTAGGAGTGGTAGTGGTGGTGGTGGTGGTGATGAACTTTTCATTAGGGCCTTAAAATCTTTCTGAGTGGGTAGAACTGTTTCGTCTAAAGCTTTTTGGTGAAAGAGTTTCAGTCGTTGCAACAACTGACCGTACCGTTGCGATTTTTCCGTTTCTGACAAATCGCTGCGATCCATCAACGATTGCAATTCGTGTTGTAACTGGGACATCTCGGTCAAATGAGGATTGGGAGGTAAATGTGGGGTTCGTTGTTCTTGCCAACGATGGTATTCCATCCATCGTTTGTAAGGAACTAAAGCTAGTTTTCGTCCTTCCATCAGATTTCAAGGATCACGTCTGAGATTTTTTGATTTCAGAGGTCCCTTTTATCTTCTTGGTCCTTTTTATCTTCATCCTCCCAGGATGTTTCCCAATACTCCTTTCAGCAAGGGTCCTCCTATTGTTCCCATTACTCCTTTCAGTAAGGGTCCTCCTATTGTACCCATTACTTCTTTCAGTAACATGGGTAAAAAAGGCAAAATTCCTCCGCGTTGCACCAACATATTTTTCTTTTGACTAACGGGTATTGTCTTTTGGACCATTTGACGAAGAACGTGTCGATGTTTGCCTAAGCATTCTTTCTGGTATTTAGACAAAGGTATTGTGCCTTTCAAGACATTCAGGCAACATTCGCACACGGTATCGATGACATCTTGGATGCAGTTTGAATGAGTTGTTTTCAGATGGGTGGAGGAGCTTTGGACAGGACGGACAACATGTCCAAATGTTTGGCTAAACGAGGTGGCAGTCCTTTCCTTTTCTTTCCTTTGGGGGCAGAAGAGGAATGTCTTTTTTGGGGTGACATCTTTCTCGGTGGGTTCATTGGTTCCGAGGCACACAGCAAAAACTACACTAACGTCGATGACTTGTCACACGTTCTTTTATCCTTTTTTGGTGGGACTATCGCTTCGCCATAAAGGTGACGATGTGTTTTCCAAAATTACCAAACAATCCTCCTCTTTGGTGACTCCTCTTTAACTTTGGACGAGTGTGTCTTTTCTGGGGGTGACGTGTACGTTTGGCTAAGCGTTTCCTTGGAGGACAAGACTGTCTTTTTCCTTTTCCTTTCTGGACAGAAGAACGACGATGAGGGGACATCTTTTGATACACAACATACACTAAAGTACATGGCTCGACATGCGTCCTTTTATTTGACTTTGTACCCAGCTAAAAATTGACTTTGTACCCAGCTCGTCTAGCTAAATTACGTATCGCTTGAAGCTGCTCGTTGTCAAAAAATCCTCCTCTTTTGTGACTTCTTCTTTTCTTTGGACAAGTGTGACTTTTCTGAGGGTGATGTCGATGTTTGGCGAAACGTTTTCTCGGATGACGTGATTGTCCTTTTCTTCTTCCTTTTCCTTTTTGGACAGAAGCACGACAATGGTGTGCACTTCTTGGAGGGGACATCTTTGGGTGTTCAGCAGAACAAAAAAACACTGATCCGTATTGTTTGCCTCAGGTCTTTTTATAATGGAATGCGTCGCCACTGATTGTCTTTACGTCGTATCAACTTGATTACAGGCAACACACGTCGTGGAGGAGTTCGCAACGGACTAAATCGGGACAGTTCTTGCTTGTACAAATCCAGTAAACTCTGTAACACACCCGTTCTCTCTTGGACTTTGACTTTGGGGGCAGGTACTTTGTGAGCAGAGGCCACTGCCGCTAAAGAGGAAGAGGGTGTCAGCGCTGGAGGAGAAGTTTTTGGAGACACTCTCTTGCGGGTAGAAGCTGTTTTCTGTGGACTTTTCTTTTTCTTTTTCTGAGGCTGTGACCTGGTCTTGACACCGTTGCTCTTTTTCTTTTTCTTCTGGGTACGTTTGGGCGTGGCTTTTTTCTTGGGGACAACTTCGGGAGCATTAGGATCCCATTTTAAGAGGGAACGAATGATGACACCTCCTAAAGAACCGCTGCCTCCAGGTTTCAAAATGATTTGCTTTTTGGTTTGAGTGTCAATGCGAGGATCGGCTAGTTGCGTCAAGGCGACTTTGTTTCTGTCACAAAAACGTTTGGTTTGATGTGGAATGTGAATGATGCCTTGCAGTAATTGACGTGCTGTCACCGTAAACCATCGTAAGACTTCTTTGAGACTAGCTTCTTAGACACGAGCACGTTTTTGTGGATTTCTTTCGAGACTGATACCGTACAAGGCACGAATCAATTTAATGGGAAGATGAGACTGAAGGGACGTCATGTTGACAATGTGTGAGACAGAGTAAAAGTGACCGAGGTTTTTATAGATTTCTTTGGTGATTAAGTCGACGAAGGAGACGTGTACACGACAGGCCCTCCGTCTTGGCACCAGTGGTGAAACAGATGGGTACGAAATCGCAAATAATCGGGAATGGTAGGTTTTAAATCCATGAGTAAATAAGTGTGTGGAGTTTGAGTGGCATCGTAGTACGCATTCGCCAGCCAAGGCGTTCCTAACTGTTTGGCTAAGACTTGTACTTGCGATTTATCTCTAGGGCTTTTAAACAACACCACGTAATGAGCATTGAGACTGATGGTACGATGGGCTTTACTTTGTTGAAACAAATTTTAGGTGATGAAATTACACTGGCATTACGATGATGACCTTTGCGTAAACCAGAGTTTAATTTCTTCTTCGTCTTCTCCGAACATGTCGTCAAAAATAACCAAATGAGTTTGACTAGGGTCAGACACGATCCCGTCGTCCTCGCCAGGAATGCCTTCCACAAAGACGATGGAATCACCTTGACTTTCTCGCAGAAGGCTGTACGCTGATTGCCACTCTTTGTAACACCACACGATGCGTTGAGGGGGACGATCGATCAAATGATGTTTATATTCGATCAAACGTTTGACAAATTCGGTTTTGCCTGAACCGCTCGGTCCGGCAATGAGCATGTTAAAGGGATCACGAAGATACAAGGCCTCCCAACTAGTCCGATCTACGTGTTCGTCCATCACTTCGACAGTGGAGGAAGAGGAAGCAGAGACAGTAGAGGTAGCCATAGTAGTAGTAGTAGTGAAATGAATGTCACTTGTGACACGAAGACAGACAAGACAAGAGTTTTTATACTTTTTTCAGGACACGTTTATTGTCATCTTTAAAAGTGAACAACACGAAAGACAAAAATACATAAAAGCCAAATGGCTAAGTACATGAATAACAGACACATTAAAACGATCATAGGGGAATATAAACAAGTCTCTGTACAACATTTGTGATGATCAAGAGGTGAAATCATAGGGGTACTGTGTAATGTTCTGAGAGTCTCTACACTCCTTGGCACAATCACACAAGAGTCCTCCTGGAATGGCGTTTCAGGGATGTCGATCACGGTCCTGTCCTGAAGAGAGTGGTTTTCCTCGGTCACGACTTCTTCTTCTTCTTCTTCTGGCACTGTCACTAACACTGGTTTAAAAGTTACTTTTTTCACGGAACGTTTTAATATTTTAGGATTACAAATCTTTGGCATAGTGTGCCACTTCTTTTTTCCAAATCTCAAGCCCTCAACTTTTCCAGTCACGTACATCTTTCCAGTGAGGGTGTAAGTCACAAGCTACACACACGTCGTCGTACACATCTTCAGTGCCTAAAAGTTGACGAATCTTGTTTTCCCGTAGAGGTTGAGAAGTATCAAGATGAAAGCGGCAAAGCTTTGAGCAGAATGAGTCTCTCGTGTACATTTAAAGGGACTACTTTCATGTTTTTTGGAGTAGTAGGTTCTGTTCGTAAAGAGTCCACAAGGAATCAGCTGGTAAACGAAATCCCAGAAAGCAAGTCACTAAGACACACATTACACGTCGACCCCAATTCAATGGACACAGTTCTCGTAATAGGTGTTGGTAATCCTCTACCGTTTCAATAGTGTCATTGATTTCCTTCCACGGAATCTGTTGTATCACGAATGATAAAGGTCGTGGCATGGTCGTCCGTTTTTATACCCTCTTTTTTAGTCGGAGGTAATAAGTGTACTTCTTGCACAGAGCTAATCGTACTCCAGTAGCGAATACAAATTTTTTAGTCACTAGTTCACACACTACACATCGTACAGAATTGTCCACTACAGACAAAATTTGGTAGCGTAAAAGATTTTGGTACTCCTCTAACTTATGTAGTATGGCCACCTTGTAAGTTGAAGGAAGAGTGACAACCAAAGTCTTCTTGTTCTCGTCCAGTTGAACAATGTCTGACCAATGGAACGCTTTCACATGAATCAGTCCTCTTATAGCATTCAGGTACCAGTGGTTCCAACATCGGTGACATAACGGATGCAATTGTTCTTTGCGTTTCACTTGTATTTTGACGAACTCGCGGTAAATGCGTTCTCTCAATTCCACAGGCAAACCACGAATGTTCTCTTGTAAAGTATCCATAACCATGTCAGTAAAACACTTCTCCTAGAGCGAAAGTAATGAACATAGTGAGTAATTTCTGACCACTGCCATTCCAGGAAACGGTCAAGAATGTCAATAAAATCTTCAAATGTAAATGGTCTAAAGCGAAATAGTAGAACGAACGCACCCTTTATCCAGAGAAATCGAACTTGTTTGTTGACGTTTGTCAATTTCCTCTTGTGAATTTCTCGACACAAAAGTTCTACAGTCACTAATTGAGATTTGTCTATGGCAAGTCCCTGCCAAATGTCCTTGTAGATCTTCTCTTGCAATTCGATTGGTAATGTTTGAAGATTATTTTCTACATGGGGTTTAAATACTTGTCTAGGGGTTGTCCAGTGTTTGACTCCTAGCCCCGTTGCTGGTTTCTTACACGACATGGTAGACCCACTTCAATGACGAGGTCCCACTAAAGGCAGGTAGTGACAATCTGGAGACCATCGAGCATGTTCCAGGTAAGCGCAATCTTTCTTCTCCCACGCGTGAAATGGCACACCGCAACTGAAGTACTTGACTTTATCCCCTTCGCCCAAGTAGATAAATCCAGCTCTAGCTAATTCTTCGGGGGTAGGTCCTCCCAGATATTTTGGCCAATTTCCTTGGAAGGTTTGGATCCGACTTTCATAGTCACAGTATTCTGGCAAACGCACAGGGAACGAATATTCGTCTTTCACAGGTTCATTTCGATGAGGGTACGGTGAAATGTGCAGGAGTCTACTCAGTTTTACATGACATCCGTAGGGTGGTAGTCGCATGGTTTCATTAGGATGACATCCACCATGAAAACCAGTAAAGTGAAAAGGTGTGCGCTAACGAGTGGCATTGCTTTCGCATCCATCAGGTTTAACGAGCACAGCATCACTTTCCATGGTAGGTATGGTAGTAGTAGTTATAGCAAAGTTCCCATGATGATGTGGTACTGAATCGCTAAGGTCATAGCGTACGGCATCCCTACCATCGCAAGGCACAGCATCGTACTCGAATTTATTCTTGTTGGATACTTGCTGTCTGAAAGGATTCATTTTTTCTCGCTTGGCGTTTGTAGTGACAATGAACTATTGGTCTTGAATGTTGTCCCTTTTTATATGCTCGCCAATATCAGTGTGACCGTACGGTAAAGTAAAGTGATTGGGAAGCCGTAATCGCTTCTGGTACACGATTTGAGACTTTTTCCAAGGGTCGGCTACGATTTGGTGTGTGGGTAAACGTACAATCTTGTGCGGTTCGTGGGTGGTCACTTTAAAATTTCCATCCTCTCCAGACTGCAAGGCTTCTTTCAAGACGCCAAAGTTTACCAGTTGACTGGTGCGATAATTGAGAGTCAATCCTTTCACTTTGTACTCCGTGTACACTTCTCCTTGATTGTCCCGGTATTCGTAGCCGTAATTTTTGGGACCGCCACTTGCAAAACGTAGAATCTTTTCGTCGGGATGCTCGTCCGTCCAGGCTCCTAAACGGTCTCCTTCGATGACAGGGTGAGGTTGACCCAGGCGATCGATGTAGATGCAACTGTCCGTGTCAAAATACAGCACACGATCTCCTAACAGTTCTAAAGCTTCGTACAGTTTTAAGCGAGCATGGGCTGTCACGTAAGCCGCAATGATGACATTCCAAATTCGTCGGCTTCTACAAAGTCCAGTTCTTCTTTGTAATTCACTAAGATCAAGTCCTCACGAAGGACGTCCACGTGTTTGATGTATTTGGTTTTGTCGTGAATCATCTGAAAGTAGCGGGAAGGTTCTGTCAAATACACCGTCTTGGGTAAACACGGTCGTTGTGCCATTTTACCCCACAAACAATTCAACATCACTTTGGCAAACGATCGCCTTCCTTCGTTTTTCTCCACGTGGTCTAAAGTGATGCCTTCCTCCTCCCAGTATTTCTCTTTGAATTTCGTTTGGTCTTCGGGAGTGTGACAGCAGGAAGGATAGCCGCTAGCTTCTTGTTTCAGTTTCAAAAAGGCATTCTTGTTTCAGTTTCAAAAAGGCTGACCCGCGTTCCCGTCAAGGCGCGTTCTTCCTGAGTGTGCTGACAAGGTTGGTCTTGGTTGCACGTTTCGGCACAAGTACGGCACAAGGGAAACATCAGTTTTCCTTGGCAATGATGTGGTAAAACGGGATGGTACAAGTACGTCGGAGGCAAGACTTTACATTTGATCAATCCTTCGTATTGTCAAATATTGTCCACGTCAATGTGTTCCGTCAGCAATTGTGGGTGCCCTGCAGGAAAGTGACAATATTTGCACACGTACGGATACAGAGAACACACGTCCATGTATTTGATTTCTTCTCCTTTCTCTTCGTCGGCTTGGTATAGCAAACAGGTGACATTCGTTCGTCCTCCGTACAAACTGTTCCTTGGGTTTAGTGGGTCCACCAGCTTGTAACTTTCCACGATGCGCTTAAACTCGGGATCGAAATTCAATCGCTGATCGTACTCGTGTTCCCACATTTCTACCACTTGGTATCCTTGCTCTTCTAACTTCAAGCGTCGCTGACAAGTGACCTGGTACAAGTCTTCCATGGTCCGTTGTAAAAACTGATTTTTTGTGTTACGTTGAGGGTAGCAGATAGGATATCCGTGAAATAAGCACCCGTTAAACTCGTACACGATCTTGGGGTTTTCCACGTCCCAGCCATCTACTGAATACCTTCCGATGGCTTTTTCGCCTCCTCCGTTGCGAGCGTGTTGGATCCATATGTCTTCCTTCTCACACAAGTAATGTAACCAGCGTAGGGCTTTGACCGAGTATTGACGTTTGACAAAGTTCGTCGTTTGAGGACTGATGACAGCTAGGGTGTTTTCGGGCATGAATCGTTGACGATACACTAAGGAACACGCTTTGGCAATGGTGCAGGCTTCTTTCAAAGGATCGATCCCTCCGTGTTCCATGAACAGTTCTCGAAATTTTCCACAGCAACCCCGTAAAATGTCCACGTCGGAACGACAATATTTTAACATTTCTTCCTGAAAGTCGAAAGGGTCCGAGGAGTGAGTCTGGTACCAAGCGTAGAAAGCTTCTCGTTGTTCGGTACGCATGTTGTCGGGGTCGTAGTAGTGAGCCTCAGGCAAATGGGGTAGAACAGTATGTTGATTGGCTTCGGTATTGAAAAAGTGTGGAAAATAGCCTTTGGCCATTTCTGTCATGCCAAACGTTTTAGGCAATCGACTCAAAGGCATGGTCAAGTAACTCATCGAATCTTTAAACTGCACCTGGCCCACTTGCATGGAAATGATTTTGGCTCCGTTCAAAGTTACTTTCGGACGTTCGGTACTTTGTTCCGTATAGTATCTCAACAGAAACTGTCCATCGTATCCCGAGAAATTGTGAGCCATCACCGTGGCATAGCGATGACAATCTCCGTAACGTTCGATATCTTCTTGGCTCCACGTTTCGTCGATAGGGTCTAAGATCCATTGGGCGAAATCGGCTAGTGTGTTCGGTCCCCGAAAGATTTTTTCACGTCCTCCAGGAATCTTGCTACAGTGAGGGCAATGTGTCAAGATAGGCTCTTCGATGCACTTCTCGCACGCTCGGTGAGCCACGCAGAAATTAGGACTGTGAATGCTAGTCTCTTGCATGCATTCGAAATCGAAAAAGATGAAATTCCCTATTTTCTGGTCATTATCTTCTTCTTCATGTGTGGAATGGTATTTTTGAATGTAGCATTGGTGTTTCAAGTCCACGGTTTGGTGACAAATGTGACATCGTTTCTTTCCTCAACAGACGTGCGCCTTGGCATTATTGGTACGTATGCCTTGTCCACAAGTAGGGCACAATCTCAGGAGCTGACAGACACATTTCTGCTGCGAACCATTGGTCTTTAGATGTTGTTGGTAACAAGTTGGACTGACAAATGTGCGCTGACAAGTTCGGCAATGCAGTCGTTCTTGTCCTTCGTCCAGACAGGGTTTAGAGGCTAAACATCCTGAGCATTTCGATCCACAATGCTTGTGTTGCTCTCGATTGTTATAGCCATAGTCACATTTCTCACAGTAATAACTGTATGACAGGAATCCAGTGATACTGGTAATGGCATCGAAATGTTCATCGTGATGATAGACGTGAATGTATTTTCCGTCTTTGAAATTTTTGCCTCGAAACAACAACGGTCCGCGCACTTCTTGAGGGTGCACTTTCAAGGTGTAGCGTGGAGCCAAGACGTCTTGCAACGTTTGCATTTCAGGAATGCCACAGGGGGTGCCTTTGGATATCCCCGCTTGCTGTAACAGGAGTTCTGCTTCTCTTTGTTGTTTGGTTCGATTCGATCGTCGAATAGTTTTCCAGGCTCTTTTCCATTCTGTCGTGTCGTTCTTGTCGGCATACGTTCGTCCCACCACGATGGCACGGGGTAAACACATCTGGTCTTGAGGGTTGTTAATTTGAACGAGGCTCTTTTTGGTGCTGCGAAGATTGTCTACCAAGATTGCCTTTTTGCGTTGTCCTGTCCCTTAGGGAAGAGATACGTGGGTCATGAACAGTGTCGCTTTTCCGTCGGTGATGTGAAACTTGTCGTTGAATTGCTGTACGTGTTGAATCTTGTCCATGACTTTGGAAGGTGTCAATTCTGCTGGGCTACTAAACTCGATCCAAACGGGAGACTTCAAATTGTCGTGATGAATGGAAAGACTCAAGCGATCGTCTTCTTTGGCTTGACATTGCCGTTTCAGTGTAGTTAACAAAGAATCCCACACATCAGTGGTGAACCCTTCTGCTTTCTCCAACGGTACGTCGGACTTGAAATCTTTAAACTTCACTGCGTACGTATAGGCCGTAGTTCTAAATTTTCTGGAGGAGCCTTTTGTCCGTCTCCCGAATGTGGTAGTAATTTTGAGGGTTTACTGATGGTAATGGACTTTGGTTTGGTGTAGACTCTCTGGGCTTAGATTCTGGTTCACTCATCTCATCTTCAAAATCGCTGGCATGAATTTGAGCCAAGACTTCAGCTACTGTGCGAGGCGATAAATCACGTTTCTGCCTCTTACTTTCTTCTCCTTTCTTTACGAAATGATGCGATCGTTTCATCTTGATTGCAAAAAGTCAAATGACTACATTTGAAACGTCAGGAACCCCTATATATTCATGTCAGACCAGTGTATATATAAAGGGCTGGTGACTTCCCTCTCAGTATTCATTTCACTCTCAAACCGATCAGCACGATGGAAGAACCAACACAGTTCGAACTTCTGATTAGAGCTTTGCGAGGTGTCATACGAAAGTTTTCTTAAGACAAGCCGACCGACTACTCTCCCTTCTTTCGAGATAAAAGTCAAGATACTTGATATATCTGCCAGAACAAAGGGCATTGGGCTACAGAATGTCCAGATCGTCATAAAAGCAAGACCAGTGCCAGAAGAGACAAAAGTCAAGATACCTGTTATCATTGTAAAGAGAAAGGACATTGGTCTTCAGAGTGCCCTAAGAAACAACAGAAACAGGAGGAGGATAAAGAAACAGAGGTGACCTAGGCAAAGGAAGAACCCCGTCACGTTCAGAAAAAGAAGACAGAAAAGAAAAGAAGACGAGAAAAATGTGAGGAAGAAGAAGAAGAGAAAGAAGAGGAAAAAAGTGTAAAGTGAAGAAATTGAAAAAAACAGAGAGTGTGAAAGAAAAAGACAAAGAAGAAGTCTATGAACTTTTTTAAAAAGTGTTGTGTTGTGTTATGTTGTGATATTGAATTGTAAAAATTTGTACCAGAATAGAACAGACTGAAAAAAACGTAAGTGTCTCTTGGTTTTGATTGTTTAGAATGATAAGGACCTACACTCATGCACTCACAACACGTAA
>JAECUM010029098.1:0-40175 GCA_016617855.1 Megalonaias nervosa | reverse complement strand
TGACATCCGTAGGGTGGTAGCCGCATGGTTTCATAAGTATGACATCCACCATGAAAACCAGTAAAGTGAAAAGGTGTACGATAACGAGTGGCATCGCTTTCGCATCCATCAGGTTTGACACGCACAGCATCACTTTCCATGATAGGTATGGTAGTAGTAGTTATAGCAACGTTCCCATGATGATGTGGTACTGAATCGCTAAGGTCATAGCGTACGGCATCCCTGCCATCGCAAGGCACAGCATCGCACTTCACTTGTGCATCACCGATCTTGAATTGTGCCTGTCTGAACTTCATTTGTGCTTCTCTGAAATCATTCATCTTTCTTGCTTGGTATTCGTAGTTCCAATGAACTATCGGTCTTGGACGTTGTCCATTTTTATACTAGTCGTAATGAAGTCTCGAGTTTGTACACCGTTCTTTTTTTATGTCAAGTTTTGGAAGTCTTCCTTTCTTTCTTCTTGGACAACGGTACTACCTTCTCTAAGGTACCGTCATACCTGAACCGTAGTGTGATGGGTGGAAATGTCATAGAAAGGTAGGGACAATGCGGAGACCATTGAGTATGTTCCAGAATAGCTGAATCTTTATAGATACATCGATCCATACGCAACTTCAGGCCACAACTGAAACACTGTACTTCGTATCCCAATCCAGTCTCAGGTCCCAAGTAGACAAACCCTGTTCTAGCTAAAATATTCGCAGTAGGTAATCCTTCCATATCCGTGGGCCATTTTGGAAACGTTTCCAGTCGACTGGCACAACTGCAATAGTCAGGCAAGAAAACAGGAAAATGGTATGGTTTGAACTTGGAGTTCTCTGTGGGTTTCTCACTCGATTCTTGCTGTGTCGAAGTCATCCTTCTTGTTGATGACTATCGTCTTGGAACCATTTTTTTATACTAGCGTGTCCGTACGGTAAAGTAAAGTGATTGGGAAGCCGTACTCGCTTCTGGTACACGATTTGATAGATTTTTTCCAAGGGGCGGCTGACGATTTGGTGAGTGGGTAAACGTACAGTCTTGTGCGGTTCGTGGGTGGTCACTTTAAAATTTCCATCCTGACCAGACTGCAAGGCTTCTTTCAAGACGCCAAAGTTCACCACTCGACTGGTGCGATAATTGAGAGTCAATCCTTTCACTTTGCACTCCATGTACACTTCTCCTTGTTTGTCCCGATATTCGTAGCCGTAATTTTTGGGACCGCCACTTGCAAAACTTAGAATCTTATAGTCGGGATGCTCGTCCGTCCAGGCTCCTAAACGGCCTCCTTCGATGACAGGGTGAGGTTGACCCAGGCGATCGATGTAGATGCAACTGTCCGTGTCAAAATACAGCACACGATCTCCTAACAGTTCTAAAGCTTCGTACAGTTTTAAGCGAGCATGGGCTGTCACCTAAGCCGCAATGATGACATTTCCAAATTCGTCGGCTTCAACAAGTCCAGTTCTTCTTCGTAATTGACTAAGATCAAGTCCTCACGAAGGACGTCCACGTGTTTCATGTATTTGGTTTTGTCGTGAATCATCTGAAAGTAGCGGGAAGGTTCTGTCAAATACTCCGTCTTGGGTAAATACGGTCGTTGTGCCATTTTACCCCACAAACAATTTAACATCACTTTGGCAAACGATCACCTTCCTTCGTTTTTCTCGACTTGGTCTAAAGTGATGCCTTCCTACTCCCAGTATTTCTCTTTGAATTTCTTTTGGTCTTCGGGAGTGTGGCATCAGAAAGGAGAGCCGCTAGCTTCTTGTTTCAGTTTCAAAAAGGCATTCACGTAGTCTGCAAAAATGCTTTTCTCAGTCTCGGCGCCCTTGTGGTATTTTTCTGTCTTGGGAAAGTGGTAAATTTCGTACACTTCTAACAGCTGGTATCCCAAGTCCAGAGATTTAAACAATTCCACGCTGACCCACCTTCCCGTCAAGGCGCGTTCTTCCTGGGTGTGCTGACAAGGTTGGTCTTGGTTGCACGTTTCGGCACAAGTACGGCACAAGGGAAACATCAGTTTTCCTTGGCAATGATTTGGTAAAACGGGATGGTACAAGTACGTGGGAGACAAGACTTTACATTTGATCAACCCTTCGTATTGTCGAATATTGTCCACATCAATGTGTTCCGTCAACAATTGTGGGTGCCCTGCAGAAAAGTGACAATATTTGCACACGTACGGATACCGAGAACACACGTCCAAGTATTTGATTTCTTCTCCTTTCTCTTCGTCGGCTTGGTATAGCAAACAGGTGGCATTCGTCCGTCCTCCGTACAAACCGTCCCTTGGGTTTAGATAGTCCACCAGCTTGTAACTTTCCACGATGCGCTTAAACTCGGGATCGGTTTTCAATCGGTGATCGTACTCGTGTTCCCACATTTCTACCACTTGGTGTCCTTGCTCTTCTAACTTCAAGCGTCGCTGACAAGTGGCCTGATACAAGTCTTCCATGGTCCGTTGTAAAAACTGATTTTTAGGGTTACGTTCAGGGTAGCAGATAGGACATCCGTGAAATAAGCACCCGTTAAACTCGTACACAATCTGGGGGTTTTCTAAGTGCCAGCCATCTACCGAATACCTTCCGATGGTCTTTTCGCCTCCTCCGTTGCGAGTATGTTGGATCCATTTGTCTTCCTTGTCACACAAGTAATATAGCCAGCGTAGGGCTTTGACAAAATTGGTTGTTTAAGGACTGACGACAGCTAGGGTGTTTTCGGGCATAAATCGTTGGCGGTACACTAAGGAACACGCTTTGGCAATGGTGCAGGCTTCTTTCAAAGGATCGATCCCTCCGTGTTCCATGAACAGTTCTCGAAATTTTCCACAGCAACGAGGTAAAATGTCTACGTCGGAACGACAATATTTTAACATTTCTTCCTGAAAGTCGAAAGGGTCCGAGGTGTGAGTCTGGTACCAAGCGTAGAAAGCTTCTCGTTGTTCGGTACGCATGTTGTCAGGGTCGTAGTAGTGAGCCTCAGGCAAATGGAGTAGAACGGTATGTTGATTGGATTCGGTATTGAAAAAGTGTGGAAAATAGCCTTTGGCCATTTCTGTCATTCCAAACGTTTTAGGCATGCGACTCAAAGGCATGGCCAAGTAACTCATCGAATCTTTAAACTGCACTTGACCCACTTGCATGAAAATGAGTTTGGCTCCGTTCAAAGTCACTTTCGGACGTTCGGTACTTTGTTCCGTATAGTATCTCAACAGAAACTGTCCATCGTATCCCGAGAAATTGTGAGCCATCACCGTGGCATAGCTATGACAATCTCCATAACGTTCGATGTCTTCTTGGCTCCACGTCTCGTCGATAGGGTTTAAGATCCATTGGGCGAAATCGGCTAGCGTGTTCGGTCCCCGAAAGATTTTTTCACGTCCTCCAGGAATCTTGCTACAGTGAGGGCAATGAGTCAAGATAGGTTCTTGGACGCACTTCTCGCATGTTCGGTGAGCCACGCAGAAATTAGGAATGTGAATGCCAGTCTCTTGCATGCATTCGAAATCGAAAAAGATGAAATTGCCTTTCTTCAAGTCATTATCTTCTTCATATTTGGATTGGTATTTTTGAATGTAGCATTGGTGTTCCAAGTCCACGATTTGGTGACAAATGTGACATCGTTTCTTTCCTGAACAGACGTGCGCCTTGGCATTATTGGTACGTATGCCTTGTCCACAAGTAGGGCACAATCTCAGGAGCTCAAAGCACTTTTCTGCTGTGAACCTTGCGTCTTTAGATGTTGTTGGTAACAAGTTGGACTGACAAACGTGCGCTGACAAGCTGGGCAATGCACTCGTTCATGTCCTTCGTCCAGACAGGGCTTAGAGGCTAAACATCCCTCACATTTCGATCCGCAATGCTTATGTTGCTCTCGATTGTTATAGCCATAGTCACATTTCTCACAGTAATAACTGTATGACAGGAATCCAGTGATACTGGTAATGGCATCGAAATGTTCATCGTGATGATAGACGTGAATGTATTTTCCGTCTTTGAAATTTTTGCCTCGAAACAACAGAGGTCCGCGCACTTCTTGAGGGTGTACTTTCAAGGTGTATCGTGGAGCCAAGACGTCTTGCAATTTTTGCATTTCAGGAATGCCACAGGGTGTGTCTTTGGATATCCCCGCTTGCTGTAACAAGAGTTCTGCTTCTCTTTGTTGTTTGGTTCGGTCAGATCGTCGAATAGTTTTCCAGGCACTTTTCCATTCTTTCGTGTCGTTCTTGTCGGCATACGTTCGTCCCACCACGATCGCGCGGGCTAAGCACATCTGGTCTTGAGTGTTGTTAATTTGAACGATGCTGCGCTTGATGCTGCGGAGATTGTCTACCAAGATCACCTTTTTGCGTTGTCCTGTCCCTTGGGGATGAGACACGTGGGTCATGAACAGTGTCGCTTTTCCATCGGTGATGTGAAACTTGTCGTTGGATTGCTGCTCGTGTTGAATCTTGTCGATGACTTTGGAAGGTGTAAATTCTGCTGGACTGCTAAACTCGATCCAAACGGGGCACTTCAAATTGTCGTGATGAATGGAAAGTCTCAAGTTCTAAATTTTCTGGAGGAACGTTTTTCCGTCTCTCGAATGTGGTAGTACTTTTCAGGGTTTACTGGTGGTGATGGACTTTGACTGAGTGTAGACTCTCTGGGCTTAGATTCTGGCTCACTCATCTCGTCTTCAAAATCGCTGGCATGAATTTGAGCCAAGACTTCAGCTTCTGTGCGAGGCGATAAATCACGTTTCTGCCTCTTACTTTCTTCTCCTTTCTTTACAAAATGATGCGATCGTTTCATCTTGACTGCAAAAAGTCAAATGACCACATTTGAAACGCCATGGACCCCTATATATCCATGTTAGGCTTAGTGCATATATAAAGGGCTGGTGCCTTCCTTCTCAGTATTCATTTCACTCTCAAGGCGATCAGCACCATGGAAGAACTCACACAGATCGAACTTCTGATTAGAGCTTTGCGAGGTGTCATACGAAAGTTTTCTTCAGACAAGCCGACGGACTACTCTCCCTCCTTTAGAGATAAAAGTCAAGATACTTGCTATATCTGTCAGAAGAAAGGGCATTGGGGTACAGAATGTCCAGACCGTCAAAAAGCAAGACCAGTGTCAGAAGAAACAAAAGTCAAGATACTTGTTATCATTGTGAAGAGAAAGGACATTGATCTTCAGACTGCCCTAAGAAACAACAGGAGCAGGAGGAGGAAGAAGAATAAGAGCTGCCCTCGGCAAAGGAAGAACCCCGTCACGTTCAGAAAGAGAAGACAGAAAAGAAGAAGAGAAAATGTGAGGAAGAAGAGCAACCTGTGAAAGTAAAGAAAATAAGAAAACAGAGAGAGTGAAAGAAGAAAAAAGACACAGAAGAAGTCTATGAACTTTTTAAAAGTGTTGTGTTGTGTTATGTTGTGATATTGAATTGTAACAATTTGTACCAGAATAGACCAGACTGAAAAAACGTAAGTGTGTCTTGGTTTTGATTGTTTAGAATAATAAGGACCTACACTCATGCACTCACAACACGTGCATCATAGGGTTAAAGAAGGGATTTTGAGTTTTAATTGATTTTGGCAAAATGAATAGTGTCTCTTTTCGAAAGAAGTGAGTGGCCCTGAAAAGGACCGTTGGGTTTTGTTTTTTATCCTTAGAACAAACTCAGGAACGAGAAGCAATCCGCTTTAGCTGTCTTAAGCCTTTGCCACGGCCAAGGCCTATTTCTGGACTTGCTCCTGTCAGTGATTTAGTAGAAATCTCTAGGGGTGGTATCTCCGGTGTAGTAACAGGGTTAGGCTGTTTGGCTCGGGAAGGTCTTTTTCTCTTGGGTCGTAATAAAGAAGTCTGATACATTTGTTTCAGACTTCTTAACTCGGCCAAAATGTCCAAGAGTACCGTTACCGTTTGACTTTCACTGTTCTCCTTCTCTCCTAGCCTTTGTTTCTTCTCTACTGCTTCTTCTTCCTGTCGTTTCCTTCTTACCTCTTCTTCTCGCTGTTGCTGTTCAAGGAGAAATGCTTGTTCTGCCTCTTTCTGCTGCTGTAAAATTTCTCCAATTCTTCTTTCTGTCTTTGTTTAAAATCGTCGACGTGTGGTAAAGAAGGAGAAAGTGGCGAAGGTACTGGTACCGGAACAAATTCTTGCGAAGAAGAGAAAAAATCTACTAAATCCCAGTTGAAATCAACCTCTTCTGGAAGTAGCGCAGTGTTAACTTTGGTAGCCACTGCTATGCCATCGCTTTTCGTCTCCACAGCCGGTGCACCCCAATTCATTGTCTTCTTAGTTTCAGTCATGTTTCACAAAACAATGCCGCATCGATTCACTGCGCACAGACGCTAGCGCACCTATATAGGAAACGTGACGTCACAGGTAGCTCTCTTCGGATTGGAAGACAGACTCCGCGAAGTGACTGAAGTTTGTAACGAGTGCTGGGACTGGTGGACAATTTCAATCGTTTCGATCCGGTCTTCCACTATAAATAAACGCGGTTCACTTCATTCCCTTCACCTGTTCTCGTCACAAAGATATGGACCAACGTTGAATCGTCTACTTTCGTATCGTCGTTGTTTTTCCGTACGGACTTACCCATGTATGTCAGATCATCATGGAGAATCGTTAGGATCACCGAGACAAGCATTTGGAAAAGAAGGACTTATGTGGAAAGACAAGGCTGTCTGAAGCGAGTTCTTATTTATGGACCAGAGGTTAGACGAAGCTTGAGGAAGAGAAGAAGACCTGTGCGATGCCCTCTATGTTAACGGAATGGTGTTAACATAACAAACAACGGCCCTTTTCAGGGCCACTCCATTGCCTCGAAAAGATTTATTCTTTCTTGCCTAAAAAACGAATATATAAAACATACTCTACTATTGACTGACACGAACGCGACTGATTCGTGTTTGTATATAGAAATGACACAGGTGGCATGACGTCACGGAACTACCTTGCTACATTGTTGCCAGTGTCCAGTACCATGACGTCACCCTACCTGTTCCATTCCTGTTGTCGCTATACAGGCCCAGGGTGTGCTAGTCGCTAATACAAAACTCCCATTGGAGCTATATTACCCCAGGCTGTGGTTTTGGGCCTATAAATCTTGGGGCCATATCACCCCAGGCTGATTTTCCTTCTTTGGCATGATGAGGGCCCTATCGCCCCACTACTCTACTCAGATTCAACTTTTTAATGTGCAACCCAAATCTGGTCTCCTCCTGTCTGTCTCGCTCGCCATGTTTCTGTTTCTATTCCAGGACTGGCTAGTATTGCTTCACGGGACCACGTGATCTGTCGTCTTATCAAAACTCGGAAAAACTCGGTAATTTACGGAATCGTGGTATCTTCCTCGCAATATAATCACTACTCGCCTACGATATGTAATTTATAAACATTACAGTCGAATTAAAATTTGTAGAGAATTACATACATAAAAGAAAAATTTTTATTTCTGGTCTCCTTTAAGGCTTGTGAATCTTGTGACAATATTTTTTTATACAAAACTTTTATCATAAGCTTAATATGATATTTAATAAAATTATAGCGCAATGATAAGAACATGTGCCGTCTAATTTGTTCAAGTTGCTGCCGCCCATGAATTTTTAAATTGATTTACATATAAAAAAAATTAAATTGGTATTTTACTCTTTGCAGACACGAACTTTATAGGATTTGTTGACAATCATCCAAAATCTATCAGATGCGACTACTACTACTACTACCACTACTACCACTACTACTACTACTACTACTACTAATAATAATAATAATAATAATAATAATAATAATAACAATAACAACAACAACAACAACAACAACAATAATAATAATAATAATAATAATAATAATAATAATAATAATAGGAAGTAGTAGTTGTGAATCATCAGCATCCTCCCCTTTGGAATCTAACGACATATGAAAGAGTTTCAAAGAAGTCACGACAGAGCTCTCAGGGAAACCAAAAATGGAAAGTATATTCCTTTCATCCAGAAAGAAGACATTCTAGAAACAATATGAGAAAAACAGAATACCAACAGCAGAGGAACTGAGATCAGATGGAATGTGCAAAATTAGAAGCAATGGATTTATTGGACATTGTTGAAATGCACAAGACCAGAGGGAACAAGCAAAATTAGAAGAAATGGACGTTGTTGAAATGGACCAGACCGGTGGGAACGTGCAAAAGTAGAAGCAATGGATTTATTGGACGTTGTTGAAATGGACAAGACCAGTGCGGACATTCACAAATGATTATATCTGGAGAACCAAAGAAAATAGGAACAACCGTAATATCACAAGAGACACGTGTAAGTATACAAGATCAAGGCATTTCTCTGATTTCCAGATCATGTCACAGCGTTGAAGGAGCATTTCATCACCTGATCAGTGAGTGAAGAAGTTCTGGGAACATTGAATGTCCAAGCACTAGACCAGAAACTTTTTTCAGACACTTGAGATACAGCTTATAAAAAGTAATGTCATAAAGAAAAAAATGAGAAAAACACCAAGAATATGAGACCAAAATTACACTAGTTTTCAATGATAAGAACTGCATAAATAATAGAAGAGTACCAGAGAATTTCATTGTAGAGCACAGTGAGTAACATGCTAGTGTCATTTACTGCATTGCACAAGTCCTGTATCATTTATCTAATACTACTTGAAGACGTAAGTGATTTCCGTATTTAAAGTGAAAGTACGCATACCGCGTCAAGAAACATAAAGGAAATATAACTCAAATAGAAGCAATAGTTATTAAAACTGCCACATTTATCCCAAGGTCGAATTAAAGCTGAAAGTGGCGCCAACCTGACTGACAGTTTATAAACGCATGTACTGTTTGAGGGGTGTATGGTTGTTGTTAGTCCATTTTAATGCTGTATCAGGAAACGTATCTATAAAAAAGATTCTTCCATGTCCTACACAAGTTAAGACTCTCTTGACAGAAGGTTTCTTCATCGAAGACCAATAGTCATTTGCTATGCAGACAAATAATGAACCTATATAAAGAGAATCATTGTGCAGACTGTGACCTTGTTTTTAAAGCTGCACGACTGGTTTCGTATGGACCCTGACAATAAAATTATGCATGCACTTTAGATTCTCTTTTTTTTTTCTTTTTTTTTTTTTTTTTTTTTCTTTTGTGGTTTTTTTTAGTCCTGATGTTATAAAATGCTTGTCCCACAGAGCAAATCTTCATGAAATTAACACTAGTGAATAGTTTTCTCTGTGGAACCCTTAGAAGAAAACCGATGACTTCCCTGTTTGGCTCTGGATTCCTTACTTTTAAGCGGTTGGAAAAGGTTCATAATTAATTTATGTCTCTAACATACCTAAAATCATATAAGTCACATTTCACGACCAATGTATAAAATGGGGCAGTAAAGTCATAATGTATCAGAAGAATGGGTTTCTGTGATATTGGGTACAGTTATTGATGGATTTCTCTGATATTTGGTACAATTATTGATGCATTTCTGTCATATTGGGTACAGTTATTGATTCATTTCTGTGATATTTGGTATGGTTATTGGTGAATGTATATTGATGGATGTCTCTGACATTTGGTGCAGTTATTGATGGATTTCTGTGATATTTGGTGCAGTTATTGATGGATGTCTCTTATATTTGGTAGTTATTAATGAATTTCTGTGATATTTCGTACAGTTATCCATTGGTTTCTGTGATATTTCGTACAGTTATCGATGGATTTCCGTGATATTTCGTATAGTTATCGATGGATTACCGTGACATTTGGTATATATTATGGTCATAATTTGAAGTTGCAAGCAGTTCACAATCACAATGTCTCAGATACTGTTGTAACAGTTGTGCTTTCAGGAGGAGGAACTATTCTCACAAAAACGTGTTTCTTAAACTGATTGACTGTACATCGCCTCAGAAACAAACATAAAGGAAATAAATATATATTAACACCAGTGGCGTAGCTTGGGGAGGGCGGGGGGGGCAGTTGTCCCCGGGCGCCAAGTGCCAGGAGCGCCAAAATGAGGAAAATACAACTATTCGTTATTTCAGATGCACTCGAAGGGGGCGCCAAGTTTATGTTTTGTCCCCGGGCGCTAAGTACCCTCGCTACGCCACTGATTAACACGTCAACATTTCCACAAAGTCTGAAATAAAACTGAAAGTGACGTAAATATGAATGATAGTTTAAAACAAAAAATAAGTTGTTTTTTTGCATGTCCATTACAACGCTTTTTCCGGAAACGTAGAAATAAAAGAGGTTCCTCCAAGTGTTACAAAAGTTGAGACTATCTCGAAAGACGTTTTCTGTATCGAAACAGAACAGTCATTGTGTGCATTCCGGAGAACTAATTAGCCCTCATAAAGAGAAACATTCTAGAAAGCTGTACGATGGTTTTGTATGAGCCCCGACCATAACATCACTGTGTTTTTCGGTAATAATTTTGCATAGTCCAGGTATTACTAAATCTCCTTGAAATGAATCACTTCCTGGACAATTTTTCTCCTTAGACCTTCCAAAGAAAATCAATTACTTCTCCGTTTGGCTTTTGAATTTTTATGTTTAAACGGTTGGAAAAGGATTACAGTTTATTTATGACTCCAGCATATTTAAAATCATTTGAGTCCTAGTTAATGGCCGATGTATAATCTGGATCAGCAGAACCGTGCCGTCCTAAGAATCAGGTTCGCTACTGGCTTTAATAGAGGCAGCATAGGTTTATTTCATTAGCATCTTGAAGCAAATGTTTTCCTTTCCCAGAAGAAATATTTATTCTGCTGGCTGATAGCTCTCGAAAACTCACTTTAAACATATTTCCTAGCAAATGGCCAATTGCAAGCCAACTTTACTTGAACCAGTTTTTACTCAAACATTTATTTTTATCACATCTATATGCTCTTTACACACCTGAATCAGTCAGTCGACAGAAAACATGAGAAGAGAAATCCTATCACCACAGCACTAATTGTTTTCATTTCTCATTAGACCTACATGAAACTCAAAGAGAAAAGCTTATATATATCCAGAAAGATTATTAGATATGCTTTATTGAACTTACGTGCAAGACAGTTTTGATGTATTACATGGGGCTGACACGATACATATATCCAGAATCTATTTTTTCAAACATCGTTCCTTCTTTTGTACCACTTCGATCAATATGTATTGCCCTATCACCTTTTTTTGCTTGTTTTCTTACTTCTTCATCTCATCATCGCATTGTTACACTCCCGCCTCTATTTTCTCGTATTTAGAATTCCTCTTGTCGACCCATATATCCACTCGTCAAATAATCTCGTCAGCGCCTTGTCTCGCATTTTCATCTTGGTTTACGGCTACGTTTTGAACGTATAAAGTTTTTATCGTAAGATGTGCATATTAACCGACCATGCTCCTTCCAAACTTATTTTGTAACATATGAAACTATTGTATGAATGCATCCTGTCTCGCAGTTATTGATGGATTTAGGTGATACTTGGTACATCCTGTATACATTCCCGTAAAAGTTGGTCCAACTGCAAACTGAGCTGAACAAGATCTGCTGTCGCATAATGCGCATGCAGGTTTGGGTCTATGCAGATTGTTAGGAGTAATCAGTAAAACCATAGACCCTGATCTGCAGGAGATTTATGCAACGGCAGACCAGGGTCTATGTTTTTTGCAGTTGGATCCGACCTTGTATGGTCATCATATCAACCTATTTCCCCATCATTGTACAGCCGCGATTATTATAACAGTTTTGGCCATTTTATTCTTTTATCAGAGGAATCATTTCTCACGTTTTCGTTTGTTTGGTTGGGGTTTTTTTTTTGGGGGGGGGTATTTTTTTAAATCCTGTTCTTTGTTGTTGTTTTGAAAGAGAGACTCTAATATAGACTGATTTCTATCAAGAGCATACGGGCAAAATATGTGAGAGAGAGACAAAGAGTGCGAGGGTGGGAGGGGGACGGAGGTGGGGTGATTACTGGAACTCTTTCCCACCATTTATCTTGTTGCTCCTATTTGTAGTCGCTGTCAATATATTCTAAGAACAATGTCATGAACAATGTATATCCCTTCGTCTGTGGTTTCAGTATCAGTATATCCAACATGTATCCTGCTACATCATGCCTTAGACAAGAATGGGAATACAGAAGCACAGGTAGTATCAAAGGTTTAAAATATGTCTAATCGTATCGTTCTTTAAGGGATAGCACCTAGAAGAACTGAGGGACATATGTTTAAATGTAAATTATAAGGATATTTATGCTTATTTTTCACAAATCCATATATACTATAAAAAGGTCAACCATAATATATGTGACCTCTTTTGTCATAGCACCAATAGTTACTAATACGCGGAGTTTTGGATATTTCAGGGGACTAAATATAAGCCCATTTTGATGTAATAATAGATTGTTATGAATGACGTTGCCGAAAAAGCCGAAAAAGCTCCGAGAACTTGTGTGCAGTTCCAATGGAAAAGTATGCTACTTTCTGGACTAATTATTATTTGTACTATTTGCTTTTTGTTGCTGTTGTTTTTGTTGATGATAGATAGATATTAATGGTAAGATAGGTAAGGGTAATTTCACTGAAATCTTCAGCTGGTAAAGTCTTCGATTCTTTGACTTTGTGATATAATTTCAAAGCAATCAATTATCAAGGCCATTTAGCGCTGCTGTAGCGTATTTCGAAATTCGATAATACCAGAGAAAAACGCACGAGCAAGGCAATTGTGTCAATTAAAGCAGGCTGTGCACTTCTACGTGTTTGTACACATGTTTGTATTTGTTTACATATAAGCATCAACCGAACGAAAACATCGTTTCGAGAAAACTGAGCGTGCATACTAGACACATATAGTATAAGTAGCCTCAGAAATGTATAGAATTTTGCCAAATTACTTATTTTATTTCGCTAATTAAACTAATTTATGCCTTTGGTTTGGACACGTTGTGCTTCTTAATCTTCCGAAGGGTGTAAACTATGATCTCAACTAATACCATCGTGCCAAGATTCCAGTCTTCCGGTTGATTTAGTAAACCGAGTACACACGCATGAGATAAAGTAAGGAGGTAAACGTTTGCTATCAGCCGAACTGGCCACATATCACAAATCTTTCCAAATGTACTTTAGGAAAGTTAAAATTATTTTGTACAAGGATAAAGGAACCTTTATCAGCTAACATGATACATTTAGTTAGTGACTCGTAATTTAGAAGAATCGGTCAAATACCAAGGCTCTAGGGAGGATGATTAAATAATGATCAAGTAATTATCAAAGAAATCAATACCTCATGTCACTATTTCAGACCTCAAAATTCCAACAAATAAACATTTTCTTTCAATATTTTCATCACATAGCCACCAATGTTATTGACTCTCTGCGCTGACTTTAAAAAATTTTTTTCCATAACATATTCTAAAACACAATATGATCCGGATCAGGTTCTGATAAAATTTAAACATTTTCCTATTTTAACAATAGTACATATTTTCAAAGGAAATTTGCATAATATGCATAAAACTGGGAGAGTCTTAACTCCAAACTGCTATATGTCACGTTTGAATTAGTTGTTCTGTCGTTTTGTTTGTTTCTTTGCTATTTCGTTGCTATTCGTCCAAGTTTTGTTCAACGTATTTTTCATTTTAAATCAAGTGCGCTAAGTTTGATGCTGGATCGGTATCGTTGTAAAATCATAATTATTCAAGGCATCGATATAATTTATTTTAAATATGTCCAGCCCTTTTATATGAAGTTGGTCAAACGATTCTGAATTTTACAAATTATACTTTAATTTATGGCATTTACATATCAATTATTCTTCACATAGAGCGATAATGCAGTTTTTTGCGGGAAGTAGGCCGAAAAGGTTTCTATTTTATTTATGAAGACGGCATTATCTGATTGTCACACAACGTTATTTTGTACAATTTGATAGATCTCGAAGACATCCCGAATTGTCTGTTGAATTTGGTCACAATTGTTTGAGTTCTTTTAAAGACTTATTGTGAAGGTTGTGTTATGGCGAGTAATTGATTCAGCATTATGTGTATGCACAAGATGGACAATCCTCCACGATGATTCCCGCCAGTAATAGCTACAATTCTTCAAGCGGTGTTTGTAAAAAAGAAGAAAATAATAATTAATGACGAATATTCACTGGAAGGCTCACAAGAGATGCAGGGCCACACCATAAGCTAACATGGTCTTCTGATTAGATGACCAAGGAATGCACAGTACTTATGTTTCAAACATGTCTTCACTTTTGCCGTGTATTCAAGTTTCTACCCTCCTCGTTCCAGTTTCGCAAAGAAGTAGAAAAACCGCAAACTTGTAAGTGAGGATGTGTGACTAGATGCATGGATGGCTCAGAAGCATAAATACCTGTACAAACCAGGCATTAGTTTTATCTGAGTTTGTTTTCAATTTTAATTAACTCCACATTTTGTTCCTAACATTTATTTTTACTTGGATTTCTTTTGTGGCATGCGATATTACATTCAAAACTATCTTGGCGTTGTCTATTTTCACATGATCTAAATAAAAAAGAGATTTAAGTGGACACGGGATCGCTCCACTGACTCACATCCACACTGTGGCCAAATTTAAAGTGATCGTAATTAGTCTGATGCTTTCTAAACAATTCGATAGCAATTAATTTAATAATAATAATAATAATAATAATAATAATAATAATAATAATAATAACACCATACATAAAGGTGACTCAGATTAGCTTGTAGTCGAAAATAAGGAACCTTTCTGTCAAGGTTTGCCAGAATGTTTTTGAAACGTTGCTTTAAGATATGTTGATACTTTTAGCAATGGATATTATATATGATGGCGGAATCAGCATCAGTGAAAAAAAATGTAAATGATTTGATGCACCGTTGCTTTCTGTCCACTATTGTCTTATTTCTGTCATGTATATAATGACAATGTGTTGTTTAAAGACTGTGTTCTTTTTCAGTAGCTGCGGTCATAGTATTTGAAGATCAACATCATTCGCACAAAACTGAAAGATTTTGATTCAAGATTTGGTCGTATTCCGTTAAGGTGTGAAATTTTACTTAAAGGTTGACCTTTATTTAGTAACGGCAGCCATATCGGATGTGAAATAAGCGTCATTTGGCAAACGTGAAAGTTCTTGATACTATAATGCATTCGGTCAAATTTGATCGAAATCTACTGAACGGTTTTGGAATTGTTAAAACAGTTGTCTATTGTTATGATTATCTGGATGCTTGCTTCAGGATATTTGCCATGCTTTGTTAAGTCCTGTTAAGTGTTTCTTTTAAAGAAGGTTTTTGACAGACGGGCTGGGTGGGATGGGGGTCGGCTGAAATATTTGGTAAGGAATGGGAATTATTGGTATGAAGGAAAAAAAAACCCACATTGGTCCTATTCAGGTGAGCGTTTCTTTCTAAACGGAGTGTTTTGGACAAGCAGTCATGGCTGATGGCGGATCGGCAGAATCTTTAACAAACGTAAAAGACCTAGATTCTCATTAAAATTCTGCTTAGCAATATGTGGGGAAAAATTGGTCAAAGATGAATTCTAGTTTTTGTGATGGCCAGCATTTACACAGCCTTAAGAGACCTCTGTGCTGTAATTAATTAATTAATTTGCCTGTGCTGTAATTAATTAATCTGCCTTAAGCTGGTTTGGATTCGTTCATATGATTTCATATTTCATGTTAACCTCAGCTTAAATTGGCTTGCTGATCGCCATCATCTGACTCTAATTTAAAGGCCCAGATGCAGGATTATTTTCTGTAGCATTTGAGCAAATTAAACGGTTTTTAACACGTTTTTATTTTCTGTATGTAGCAGCTTTAAAGTTTTCTTGCTGAGATAAATCCTTCAAAATCGATTTTTAACATATACCTGTACTTTACTATAACCACTGTTGTTTCCCAGTGAGTGATTCTCGCTAGATATTTGTCAATAGTATATATCTTAACCCAAGAGTAGCATTTCATATACAAATATCTAAATATTTCTCACAGCCTAGTTATAAGATACTTTAATAGGTAGATGGATGTATTGATACATACATACGTAGATACATGCATACGTGATAGATAGATAGATAGATAGATAGATAGATAGATAGATAGATAGATAGATTTGATATTCGACTTTCACAATGCACTATTCATCCAAAGCGCGTTTTTCATTTTTGCCATTATTGTGTTTCTCATGATACGTTTCCAAACAATACATCCACTCGAGGTTGAAAAAACAAAGACAAGAAATACATCACTGAAATTATAGGTGGACGACTGTCAAAATCTAATGCATATCTTTCTTCAGTCACGTATCGTTAATCACTTTCTTCGCATCTTGTAGACTGAGAGGTGAAGGGGAGATATATTTATCTTCAGTTCGTCCTCCTTTATGTGATAGACACCCTCTGTGAGCTTTTATCAAAGAAGAATCAATCTCGAACCGTGAAGGGTACTATCAGACTAGAGTAAAACTTCCCCACATTAAGGGTAAACCTTATCCATTATCAATTACTTGAAACACACAGTTGCTTCCAAGAAAATGAAAAATCTCCTGTTTCCAAATTAAAATGTTTGTTTGTTGATATTTTTCTTGTTTTCATATTAGGAAGAAATGTTTTTGCGATCGCACAAAAATAAAAGAATCTTTCAATAAAAATCTAAACTTTTCCTTCCTATTTCGTATATTTTAAAATGTTGATTGGGCAATATGTTCTTGGTAATTTGTTCGGAGAGAAACAAGTGATTTTTACTCTTAGACGTAACCGGGTAGTGAAAGCATAAATTATGTTTGCAATAGAAGTTTACAACAAAATCACTGTGTTAACAAATACACATTTTCCAAAATGATGATTTTCGTGTTTCCCGGGGACGGGGAGGGGAACAAATTGATGGGTGAGCTGGGAGAATGTACTGTCAGCGTACACTAATGTGGGTTTTTTAACCGGTTTTTTAATATCCTGAATAAATAATGTTTGCGGGAAAAATCAGTGCCATCAGTAATTATTGTGGCAGAAGCTTAGACTATGTGTCGCTTACCATATTCAGCCGTTTGACACTTTTGGAATCCTCATAACTGATAAATGGTTTCAAATTACACAATAACTTCATATAATTGCTTTTTTTCCAAAATCAATATCCGCCATGTTTTGTACAATTGATTGCTAGTACTAATTAATAATTTTAAAATGTCCATCGATGATAACGAAATAGTATCATAATAGCATGTTTGTAGCCGATACGTTATGCAAAGTAGATTTGATTTATGTGGCCCGATCGTAAAATATGAGCTACCGATAGCTATGCTGTTTAAAGTTGACCCAATAGATAAGGGAAGCCGATTTTCATAGGACACAAGTCTGACCGTAACTGGAACCTACGTATGACCTGTGTAAGTTTTAAATATAAAACTGGATACACAATACTCAGTTTATGAATAATAATTGTTTATCTTATAATGGTTGATATTCTTTATGGTATTGGGAAAATATTTATATAACACGATGCATAAAATTATCAAATTATACTTCATGCTTCAGTGCAATATTGATAAACGAAATGATAGTTATGGAGTTCTAAAATATTTTAGAATCAACCCATTCGTGTAGGATACGACAACACCATAATGAAAACATTTAAAACTTTCATGAGCACTAGCGCAACACACCAATGATTTCTATACAAAAACACTTAAAAAATATCAAATAAGCAGCAACAGTTTTGAAACATGATTAATTTAAACAAAATAATATGAGGTAGAAACAAATGACTTATTTTTTCAGGAAAATACACACGTTTCTATTCGGCTAAATTGATGGTATAACTTATCAACATCGTAAACTTCACAAAGTCACTCTACGGTAACTAATACAAAGCAGAGAGTGAATTCACAGACGAATAATTTCAATTAAATATAACACATGGTGACTCATTATATCAGGTAGCTGTTACAGAGTCAACAATAGAATGGCAAAGTTTGATACAAACCTGTTTTGTATCCATACCTTTGAAAGCATTGATAAAACTACCCCTTTTACACAGTTGTTTTATTGGCTTGTTGATATCGCCTAAAGACAATTTATGAGGTATAACTTCTTCTCTGGGTATTTAATTTCGCCTGTTATTACAAAAAACAAACAGCAATTAAGGCATCTTTACTACGATTCCCAAAGCCCAGTTGCTTACACAAATATCAAACAATTGTTGAGAACAAATTAGCGGGACACTGAATTGAACGAATTGTTAATTGAATAATCTTCCTAAACATTGCACAAGCAAACGAAAGAAAACAGATTTCCCTACAAAGAGTTGATGTCAGTCACGTGGATGCCTAGAAGGAAGCAAACATATTTGATATGCAAGGATATGAACAACGACGGATACGGGTACACATTGATACCTATAGACCTCTGCTCAAAATATAGACTGAGATAGTGAGAAAAAAATGGGAGATAGCATATATGATTATTCTGCATTAATCTTTCAACAGCGGAAACTGAAAACACACAGTTTAATGAAAGAATAAGAGAAAATTGTACAACAAACAGTGACGGAAGAGTTAGAAAAGGAAACCACTAAATGGTTCAAACTTATTCAGAGGAAAAGGCATACGTAGTGAATGGTTTAACAGAGCTCTAAAGACTAAAATGAGGAAGCATTTCAATTAAAATTAAACCAAAAAATTGGTAGACTTTTTACCAAAAATAATAATAATAGGTATTATAAAACTGAACAAAGATCAATAAACATGACTCTGGTTGACGCAAATAAACAACAGGTACAGCGTATCTAAGATTTTATTCGATACTTAACAATACAATACATTTGGATCACTAAATTTAAGAAAAGTAAAATATTAAGAATTTCAAAATGCAAAGGGATTACCACCCTAGCTTTAGTCAGGAAGTATTTAAAATCAGGTAAGTAATTTTAGTTGATACGGTTGTTTACAAACTGGAAACCTTCATGGAAGACTATATACAGCGTATGTTTTACGGATAAAAGTTATCTCTATACAACATAAAATGATATCTGCAACGGATTTAGGATGAACGATAAAAGTATCTACTCGTGAAAAGGAAAGGATATGATAAAACCATTTAACTACTGTGATCCGACTGAAAGCATTCTATCATTCAAACAATTGACACCCTTATGGGAAACGGCAAAACATGGATAAATGTTAAAGAGCATGAAAAGATAAAGCTTTTAAAACATGGCCTGTTTAGAATGTGACAGAAATAGACAAAACATAGCATCAGATCATGACGCTATTAAAGCATACATAAAAAGTACATTTCTTTAACTACAAAACCTGGGGAAATGTATATCTAAAATCTTCTCAGGTAAACGACATAATGGTACAAGTGAAAAGTGTGATAAGTACATTATACTACACAATAGGTAATATCCCAGCACAGTAATAAACGAAATCACAGTGAATGACTTGAGATAATATTCAAAAATATAATGTTGACTCCAACTACATCTCAAAAAGATGAAAACTCGATAGAATGTAAAAGATTACGAGACAGTCTACGAGATTCTGAAAACAAAACATTTAAGAGAATAAAAAGTACAGATGTTGGCTCATTCTTGATGATAGTTAAATTTTCTTGAAATTTTATTCAAAAAGAATATCATAAAGAATGCCTGTTTCCTTAACTAATTTCATCTATCCAATGAAGCTTGTTTAACAAAGATTTACCTCCAAATGATCAAACATAAGTTGGTTTCGGAAGAGGTTTTAAATAACGATCATTCGGTACCGATATAGCTAAAATACCGCTGTTGTAAATCCTAGAAGTACGGAGAAAGTTAGGCGCATTGCGACAACGTTGGAGTACTAGACTTCTGAAGTATTAGACTTTAGAGAAAGTAGATTTCAGATTAAAAATAACAAACGAGACAATAATTTCCTGTACTGTAAAGGATTAATTAACCTACAAACATTTGAACCAAAGTGATAGTTATATGCATTCAAGATCATAAATAAGATCAAAGTACATAGATGCAGAACAAAGTGTGAGATGAAACATTGGCAAAATCAATTTAATTTGCCAGTGTGGATGGCTACTGCTGGGTTTGGGATATCTTACTTAAAGTTAACAAATCAAAAGTATGCCAGATTTAGTAAATTTAGTTTACAAATACCATATTTACCTTCAAATAGAAAAAATGTTGTCTGAATGTGCAATATCGCTAGGTGTTGAGGATAAATTTAAACCAAAAGACAAAAGCGTAGATATGAAACAATTTAGTCTGATCTTCTACAATTGTATCATTCCACAAGTTCATTTTGGACATACCATTAAGAGGTTAGTGTTAGGACTGGTCGGCTTCGTGTCAGGATAATGTGACTGGGTGGGACATCATGCTACATGTCTGCGGCATGATGCCCCAGTGCTAGACATCACTGTAAACTGCCACACTGCAGACATCGTACCGATATGACTGAAAAATTTTTAAAACTATGTTAAAAATCCAAATCCAAGAAACTATTGTTCGTGCTGAATGACGAAATATTAATATTCAAATACGTACCACACTGAAGAATAATAATTCGAAGGCTATCACAATATGTAAATGATAAGTTAGATCAGACTGGTACTGACTGACCTCATAAACAGACTGATGAGGACAGAAACACACGTTAGATATGCATACCATTCCATTCGTTACAGACAATCGAGCAGAGAATAAATCTTGACATATATACATTAGAAAGAGGCACGGATAAGTCAAATAATCTCTTGAATACTATAATATTTGTTAAAATTTAAACCGGAACATTAGCAAACAGATTGAATAAAGAAATCCAACGAAACGATTAAGAGCTTTATCAGCTAAGAGATGACTTCAGTAAAACAATTTGAACTACAAGATAGCAGTGAAATCTAGTACACTGTCAGATTTGCTGAGTAAAATTGTTTTGCAAGAGACGGTCAGATTCAACAGAGTACGTTAAATACAACTTAAATGTTAAGGATAGTACCAAAAATTATATAAATACAAGGTATGATTTATATTTATATTGTACTGCTTTGACTGAAAACGTGACATTACAAATTGGGGTGATGTTTTCTTTTGACATTGAACGATCTTGATAAATCGATTCACCCAAATAATGCGTCAAAACCTAAAAACCGTGACATGCAAACCGAATGGCTTCTACCGACCGTCTGATAAAAGACACTAGTATTAATTACTGCATAATTAAAGATTCATATCTTTTGTTTATTACACGTTCAAGAGGATATAAATAACAGAGCTATGGCAACTTACTGCACATGCATAACTCATTTAAGGTAGAACAAATACCGTAAGGAGTTAGATATCTCATTGTAGGATATAATATATACTCAAAGTAATGTTCAACACACGGCAGTTTCAAAGCTAAATAGCATATACTGAAAGCATTATCCAACAAATAGCAGGTCCAAAGCTAAATAAAATACACTCAAGACAAAATTCAACACATAGCAGTGCCAAAACCAAATAGCATAAAGCAATATTCAACAAGAAGCAGTTCCAAAGCTAAATAACATATACTCAAAGCAATATCCAACACATAGCATTTCCAAAGCTAAGATTTTACAAACTGATTGTGCCAGGTAGTGTCGTAGTGTCGTTTGATAGAAAGGTAAGAGGAGATCATAACATTACAGTAGTAAAGAACTTAACAGAGAATTCTTGTAAAACTTATGATTCATATCCTGTGGAAGTGAAGATCATTCAAATGGAAAGACAACATTTCAAGAGATAGATATATATTTGGTTAAACGACTCCTTAATTACATATAGGATTTAACAAAGTATCGTGAACTGGGAAATCTGAGACCAGGCCCATGACATGAGGAAAATACGAATATTATTTGTACCCGATTAAACGTTTTGAATACCACTTGATTTTCAGATACTAGCGTATCTATGTCCCGTTTATCTCTTCTCCTACATGACTGCAGTACAGATTTAACATAACGCTGGCACACGTTTCATTCAGTTACAGACAATTCCATAATCTGAATTGCTTTTCTTTATGGCTGCATAATTATCGATTGGTTTATTAACAACCAAACCAATACAGCGTTATCACATCTCACATTTTGTACCTTTGTAATCGTGTTTAATTAGAGATAAATCATTTTCATCTGGAACTAATTTATCTAGTGCCGGTGGGTAGTCGAATGAAATCCATCGATCAACTTCTGCAATGCAAACAGTATCATAATCGCCAGATATTTCCAATAGATTTTCTTTTATGCAACTAATTTTTTCATCAGTTGTCAATCTAAAAGTGCCTAGGAAAGATTATTGACATCTAAATGCATAATAAATGACCGCGAACTCGTCATTTGGTTCTCACTATCTGACTTTATCTTTCCATCTTTGTCCAAATGGTAGTCATGATTTGGATTGGCGTATCTGCTTTGTACATAATGTCACCTCTTCTTCCAGTCCAATTAAAAACAGGAACGTATCACAGTCTATCTACAATTATCTCCACCTGATATCTTTAAACTTGCCTCATGTACAATCCGGGAGTACTGTAATAGTGAACAGGCTACAGTTTGCAATTTGTCATATATGCATTCATCAGACATGTCACATAGCATAGCTGTATCATGACTTGAATGACTTGATAATCACATAGAGTTTCAAGTGTTTCCAAGTTACAATAATTTCTGACATCCTGAACATACATATAATCGCCACTCCACATATCTAAATAGTTTAAACTTTATAATTTTCATATAGCTAAATAGTTTAATCTTAATTAAAACTTTTCATACATTATTATAGTTTAAACTTAACTGAAACTGTTCACTACTTAGATAGTTTAATTTTAATTAAACTTTTCATATGTCGAAATAGTTTAAACTCAATCAAAACTCTTCATATATCTACAAAGTTATCATGATCATCATCATCATGATCATTATCATCATCATCATCATCAATTCCTTAATTCCACATTACGGAACGTCTTGTCAGTAAGCAGTCTACTCAGTACAGGAGCCCCCTAATTCCAAAATGTCAGATAAACAGAGGAAGAATTACAGAATCAAACGAACGGAAACGAAACGGACTTTGAATTAAGGCCATGGAGCAAGAATATTAAAAGAAATTAATGAAATACAAATGAAATGGAATACAATATGCGATGATGAGACTCCTTCCTGTTGAGCAGAGAGAAAGGATAGATCGACAAAATTGCGATATTGAGACTCATTCCTGTGACCAGGGAGAAAGGACACTCGCCATACTGTATGGATTAAATGATGACTTAACGCAATGGAAAACGGACTTAAGATTCGGAAATGTTTAAACAACTTAAACGAATGCGAAGAACACTTAATAAACAGTTTAATATTATTAATTTAACTTTACCAATAAATGTTATAGCTAAATTTTCAAAATTTACTGATTACGATTAAACTGACTAAACTAAACAATTATTCATGTATTACTTTAATAAATTATTATTATTAAATTATTAGTAACCTAGCTATAGCCACTTAATGTTATATTTACGATCAAAATTGTCATTCATGTATTAGACAAGAAACTCGTGGCACCTGAGCTAGTGTTCACGTGATCGCGAAAGCGTAGTGTGAATGCTGCTCGTGCCTAATTAAAATCTCAACAACCTATGCGCAAAGCAGAAACAGTATAATAGATATCTATTTATTAAAACTATAAAAATATACTTAATAGAAATTAAACATGAATTAATTTAATTTAGCTTTTATTTATTAAACTTTAGACTTATAGGAAACTATGATTATGAATTAAATAACAACTCCAGAAATTTGATATATTAGAAGAAATAAGATTTGAATGGTGTACAAACCCTAACTCAAAATTTAATAAAAACATGAACACATAAAATACTTTAACTTTTGTCACAAGGGGGTTACTCAAATGATGTCAATCTGAGAGTAACCACACCAATAAAACTTAACCCAAGAGGTTGTTGGGGCACCACAGTTGACTTTACAACCAATTCTCTCCATCTTTCCGTGTTCTCTACTGCCCTTTCGGAATCTCCAAATCCCTTGCCTGTCCACTCCTTAATGTTGTCTTCCCACCTCTTTTTCTCCCTGCCTCTTCTTCTGCACCCTCGCACTGTGCCTTGCAAGATTGTGTTTGCCAGTCCAAATGATCTTGAGACATGACCGTACAAATTCAGTTTGCGCTTTTTTACAGTGCTCAAGAGGTTTTCATATGAGCTGTTTTGGACTTCTTCGTTGGTTTCATGGTCAATGTATGAGATCCCAAGATCTTGCGTTAGCATCTCATTTCGAAGGTTTGAATCCTTCTTTGTAGATCTGATGTGAGCGTCCATGTTTCACAAGTATTCAGAAAGATGGATATGACAATCGACGGCATCATCCTTATTTTGGAACCAAAAACAATGTTGGTATCTTTCCATATTGGTCTCAACCTTTTCATTGCTGCTGTTGTCTGGGCAATCCTGCAAAGTAGTTCTAGTTTGGGGTCCTCATCTGTGATAATTGATCCCAAGTACTTGAAGTTTGTGACTCTTTCCAGCCTCTGTCTACTGATCTTTATTTCTGCACTGTTGCCATTGGTGTTGTTTGTCATCAGTTAGGTTTTTTCGGTGCTAATCTCCATACCGTAAGTGTGGAGTTTGTGTCGAGGCGCTCAACCAAGTCAGCCAGTTCTCTTTCATCTCCTGTTAAACCATCAATATCATCTGCGAAGCGAAGGTTGGTGAATGTTCTTCCTCCTATGCTGAGAGTGCCCTTGCGGTCATGCAAGGCATCCTCCGTGATCCTTTCCAGGAAAATGTTGAAGAGTGTAGGTGACAGTATACATCCCTGTCTGACCCCAACTGTTGTTTGAAACCAATCTTCTCTGCTGCCATTGATGAGGACAGCACTGGTGGTTTTGTCATAGAGGTGCTCAACAACCAGCACCAGGTTTGAGCTGATGTTGTACTTCCTCATAGTTGCCCATAAGGCTGCATGTGTTACGCATATGTAATTTAATTACTTGTGTGTTAGTTTTAAATTCTTTTTTATTTTATTTTTATGATAACTTTATTCACTGGATTTGACTTTTTTCGGAAAATTCAGCTTTCTTTTTAGCCTGAGTTAAAACGCAGTAGTGTTGCTACATTGTATTTTAGCTGACCTAGTTCCTGACCTTGGTTCAAAATTCGTAAACACAGAGTGAAAATCATTGGTCGTAATCAAGGTCATTCTTGGCTTGCGTCAGCTCTGTTGTAAACAAACTTTTTTTTATTATTGAATCTTATAGTAAGATTCGTTCAGTACAATCGAACCTGTAAATAGCCTACGTGCTAATTCACATATTATTTTACTGCGTTGTTCGGATTAAGTGATCGCGTGACCCATCACGGGGTCTAAACTGCGTTTTAGTTAAGGGTTAAAACAGATATTTTATAGTGAAATAGTCAGTCGTAGTTTACACCTTCAGAACTGAAGGTGTTTTTATTGTTGATGCCAGTTTGATTTAAAATTCTTCTCTTTTTTGGATTTAATAATTTATGTTCCCTGGAAAATATCAGTGCTCATAAAAATTCTTGGACAAAGACATTTATTGGAAATTATTCGGAATTCTAAAGCCGGAATATTATTCTTGATTCATAAAATTCAACAAGGAACTGTTTTGACACATCAACACATGGCAGCTTATAGAAGACGTCATCGCCTTCCATCTTGGAACTTCATCGGGATTCTAACTTTGATTCATTTAGAAGTTTTTAGTGATAGGACTTAATTTTAAATCCTAGGATTAATTTTTGGATTAGATTCACAAACCGTAAGTCCATTTTCATATTTTTGCCTTGTTTTCTAGGGAAATAAATTATTTTTGTTAAAATTTACAAAGCTTGTTGGCTTCATTTCACTCTTTTCTTTGTGACTTTTGCACGATCGTACAGGTAACAAAAGAAAATTGGGGCCTCGTCCTTGGGATATATGAATTTTGGCTAAAATATTTCAGAAAATTGTTTTTTGAAATTTAATTTCCCCTAGTTATCAGAAATTTTTAAATCCCAAGTACTATTTCATATTTTGTTTGAAATCTTTAGTGAAATCAACAGGCTTTTCATAATGTCACCAAAAGTTGAGCCTTATCTTTCCAGTCCTACTCAGGAGCAGTTGGAGAGATTGCAAAAAGATGAATTGATTGAACGTGCCAGAAAATACGATATTTCTGAGGCAAAATCTTCCTTAACGAAGCAGGAAAAAATAAAAAACATTTTGATTCAGTATCTGGTAGAAAAGAATGTTATCGATAAAAGTGTTTTGGGTTCGATCAGTAAGTCTGTATCAGACTCTGACATAAAGTAAACGAATTGAAATTAAAATACAAGATGAATTAGAGATAAGGAAGCTGGAACTTCAGAAAGATAAAGAGGAAAAAGAAATACAAATGCAGCTGCAATTGGAGAAAGAGAAAGAACAAATGCATTTACAGAAAGAAAAGAAACAAATGCAGTTACAATTGGAGAAAGAAAAAGAACAAAAGCATTTACAGAAAGAAGAGAAACAATTGCAGTTGCAATTTGAGAAAGAGGAGAGAGAGACAGGAGAGAGAGAAAGATGAACAAATGCAATTGGAATTACAGAAAGAACAAATGCAATTACAATCAGAGAAAGAGGAGACAGACAGACAGACAGACAGACAGAGACAGATACAAAGAGAGAAGGACGAAAGGGAATTTCAAATTAAGTTAAAAGAAATAGAGCTGCCAAGTGAAAGGCACATTTCCACTTCACATACAAATTCAGGTTTTGATATTATAAAGAATATCAGGTTAGTGCCCCCTTTTAGAGAAAAAGAAGTAGATAAATATTTTTCCTCATTTTGAAAAAGTTGCTGAAACTTTGAAATGGCCAAGGGAACATTGGACTCAATTACTACAATGTGTACTTGTTGGTAAGGCTAGTGATATTTACCATTCACTGTCATTTCATCAAAGTGTTGACTATGATCTGGTTAAAGAATGCATTATAAAGGGTTATGAGTTGGTCCCTGAAGATAATCGGCAAAAATTAAGGAACTATAGAAAAAAAGCTGGACAAACTAATGTCAAATTTGCAAGAGAAAAAGAGCAGTTATTTGAGAGATGGTGCTTAGCCAAGAAAGTTGAACAAGATTATGAAAGTCTCAAATAACGCGTATTACTTGAAGAGTTCAAGAACTGTGTCAATAGTGACATTAAGAGTTATCCTGATGAGCATAAGATCGAAACTTTGTAAAATGCTGCTCGTGGTGCTGATGAGTATTCCTTAACTCATAAAGTTCCTGTTGTAAGCAAATCATTCACTCAGCATTCTACTGGTAAAAAGGTATTTCAGCCTAATACGACTCCTCCTAAAACTCAGCTGGTACAACTTTTAAAAATCAAGCTTCTGATAAACTTGATTCAAAATCCTTGTCTCTACCTACGTGTACCTATTGTAAGAAGAAAGGACACGTTATTTTTGATTGCATCAAATTGAAATATAAGCATCAGAATCAAGATAGACCTATCCCAAATGCTCTTATTTCTAAGAGGTCAAGGTCACGGTCATGTATTGAAAGCAATACACTTGTTGGGTCTAATAAACCCCAGTCTGATTTTATTATGGAGAATTATGAACCATTCCTGTCGAAGGGTTCTATATCACTCTTGGGTGATTTGGCCAATCCTATCCCTATTAAAATTTTAAGGGATACAGGAGCTTCTCAGAGTCTTTTATTATCAGGTACTCTGCCTTTTCTGAGAAGTTTTCTTCTAATGAGAGTGTTCTCATTCAGGGAGTAGAGTGCGGCTTTGTTAATGTTCCTCTCCATTCTGTAAATTTGTCATCAGACTTAGTTTCAGGACCTGTGACAGTCGGAACAGGGTCTTCTTTACCCGTTCAGGGCATTCATTTATTACTAAGCAACGACCTAGCTGGAGACAAGGTTGTAGTTAATCCACTTGTAACTGACAAGCCGTCCTTGGATCAGAAAGTTGATCCCATTGAAAAAGAATTCCCTGATTTATATCCAGGTTGTGCAGCTACTAGAGCTATGGCAAAGAAATCTCTTGAGAATGATCTCGATAAGGAAAGTATTCCTTTAGCTGACACATGTATTGGTCAGGCTTTTGATGAGGTCACTTTCATTCCTTGTTTGGATCAATCAAAAGGCATTGATCACAGTGATCCTCTTCTAACTACTCATTCTCTTTTTTATAATCAGGGTGACAAACGACAATCATTTGTCGTCGAACAGGAAAAAGATCCTGAGATTTCCTGTTTCTTTCAGAGGGCCATTAGTGAAACTGAAGCCACAGAAGTACCTGTCTGTTATTTCATTAAAAATGGAATTCTTATAAGAAAATGGAGACCTCCTGAGGTACCTGCTGGTGACAAGTGGTCAGTGAACTATCAAACTGTAGTTCCAAAATCTTACAGACAGGAAATACTTAGCCTGGTCCATGAAACTCGTCTGGTTGGACATTTAGGGATTAATAAGACTTAACACAAGATCTTGACTAACTTTTATTGGCCAAAAATCATAAGTGATATTTGTAAATACTGTAGATCTTGTCATACTTGTCAAATGGTAGGAAGACCAAATCAGAAGATACCTAAGGCTCAACTGCAACCAATTCCTACATTTGACGAACCATTTAGCAGAATAATGCTAGATTGTGTGGTCCCTTACCTAAGACCAAGTCAGGCAACTAATATTTGTCCACAAGGTTCCCAAAGGCAATTCCTTTGAGGAATATTAAAAACTATAGTAAAAGCTTTGATAAAGTTTTTTACTCAATTTGGCCTTCCCAGATCTGTCCAATCGGATCAAGGGTCAAATTTTATGTCTGGAATTTTCCACCAAGTTATGTATGAATTAGGCATTCAACAATTCAAATCTTCTGCCTATCACCTTGAGAGCCAAGGGGCTTTCGAAAGATTTCATAAGTCTTTGAAAAATATGATTCGATCATATTGCTTTCATACGGGTAAAGATTGGGATGAAGGCATTCATTTACTTTTGTTTGCTGTTAGGGAATCAGTTCAAGAATCTTTAGGATTCGGTCCCTTTGAACTAGTTTTCGGACACAATCTGCGTGGACCATTGAAGTTGTTGAAAGAGAAACTTCTTTCTAATGAAGATACTGAACTCAATCTTCTTGACTATGTTTCTACTTTTAAGTATAAGTTCTCAAAGGCTTGTGAGGTCGCAAGAGCGAATCTGCACTCTACTCAGTCAAAAATGAAATTAAGATATGATAAAAACTCAAAGGAGAGGAGTTTTCAGCCTGGTGATAGAATTCTGGCTCTCTTGACCATTCCACAAAATCCCATTCAGGCCAAGTATTATGGTCCGTACACGGTTGAAAAGAAAGTAAATGATTTAAATTACATCATAAATACTCCTGGGGGGCGAAAACAAAAACAACTTTGCCACATTAACATGTTAAAGGAGTATATTGAGAGAGATAGCCAGGTAAATCATACAATTAATTTAGTTGTACCTGTCCCACGTACTGAGGATATAAGTGAAGAAATTCAATTGGAATCTACTGACTTTGGAGCGACAAATCTTCGGATTTCGGAAATTATGAATAATCTGGACCAGAAACTTTCACATTTGCAACAACAAGAAAGGAATGAACTTAAACAGTTATTATTTGAATATGAGCACTTATTTCCAGATATTCCTACGAGGACAAGCAAAATTTGTCATGACGCTGAAATTGCGAATTCCAAGCCTGTGAAACAACACCCATACAGGATGAACCCTCTCAAACAGGAATACTTGAAAAAGGAAATTCAATATTTTTTGGAGAATGATTTCATAGAGCCCAGTAAAAGTGATTGGAGTTCACCATGTATACTTGTTCCGAAACCAGATAAAACTTTCCGCATGTGCACTGATTATAGGAAGGTGAACAGTGTGACAAAAACAGATTCATTTCCATTGCCAAGAATCGATGATTGTATTGATAAAATTGGAAATGCAAAGTATGTCACCAAATTTGGTCTTCTGAAAGGATTTTGGCAAATTCCACTAACGGAAAGAGCAAAGGAAATTTCAGCATTCGTGACTCCGGATGGACTCTATCAATATAAAGTAATGCCGCTCGCGATGAAGGGTTCCCCAAGTACTTTTCAACGTTTGATGAATATGATTACCTCTGGTCTAGATAATTGTGATGCTTACATCGATGATGTCATCATCTACAACGACACCTGGAAAGATCATCTAGCAACAATTCAGAAATTCTTTGACAGACTCACTGATGCAAGTTTGACAATCAATTTATCTAAAAGTGAGTTCTTCCGTGCTTGTGTAACTTTTCTAGGACATACTGTGGGACATTGGCAAGTTAAACCTATAGATGCTAAGGTCAAGGCTATCTCTGATTTCCCTGTGCCTGTCAGAAAAAAGCAACTGATGCGATTTTTAGGAATGACTGGATACTATCGGAAATTTTGTTCCAATTTTTCTAATATTGCTGAACCCCTGACAAATTTATTGAACAAGAAAAACAAGTTTCTTTGGACTGGAAAATGTCAGGAGGCGTTTGAAAAGTTAAAGGCCATACTTAAAAGTGCACCGTTCTTACAGCTCCAAATTTCAGTCAACCATTTAAACTGTCTGTTGATGCAAGTGATGTTGTGGTTGGAGCAGTATTGATTCAAGAAGATAGTAATGGTGTTGATCATCCAGTGTGCTATTTTTCGAAGAAATTAAATAAGCACCAAAGAAATTACTCAACAATCGAGAAGGAATGTTTGGCTTTAATTTTGGCATTACAACATTTTGAAGTTTACCTTAGTTCAGCTCTTCTCCGATTGTTGTGTTTAGTGATCACAACCCACTTACTTTCATCGACAAGATGAAAAATAAAAATCAAAGATTATTAGTTGGAGTTTGTTGTTACAGGAATATAATCTTGACATCAGGCACATCAAAGGAAAAGACAATTTAATTGCAGATGCACTTTCCCGTGTATAGAAATATTATTTCATATACAGTTTGTATAATTCATAAAAGTTCTTCGCATGTAATGTCTTTTATTCCTCGTGTATAATTAACATATGGTAAAAAGAAAGCTTTATTATATAAATCTTTCTTTTTCTTTAAGGGGAGAAGTGTTGTCACGTTTGTGCGAGCCTACACGTAACACATGCCATACCTTATAAAAGGTCCTTTTAAAATCTATAAAGACGTGGCATAGATTCTGCTGACGCTGAAGGTATTTCTCGCAAAAGAGTCTGAGATTTGTTCTGTGGTGCTCCTTCCTGCTCGAAAGCCTGCCTGCTCTTCAGCAATAATTTTCTCTGCTTGAGGCTTTAGTTTGTTGAGAATTGTCTTCAGCATGACTTTGCTCGGGTGACTGATCAAACTGATGATTCTATAGTTTTGGCATAAGTTCCCTTTCTTGGGGAGCACGATGACCAAGGATTGAATCTATGTGGTGAGCCATTCTCCTGTCTGTCATATCTTGTTGCAGATTGTTGTTGGAACTGTGACTATCTCTTCTCTTCCCGCTTGAATGAGCTCTGCTGGTATGTTGTCAATGCCGGCTAACTTTCGTTTCTTTAGTGACCTAACTGCAATTTCTACTTCTTCATGAAGAATAGGGTTGTCATCAATTTCTTCTGCTGAAGGCAATTTAGTACTGTTAGATCTCCTTGGGTCTTATGATTGTACAATTCTGAGCAGTATTCTGTCCATCGTTTGAGGATCTCTTGATTTTCTGTGAGGCATTTTCCTGATTTGTCTTGGATGTGGTAGTTTTCCCTTGTTTATGGTTTGTGAGATCTTTCACCAGTTGATAAGCCATTTTGCTTTAATGTCTACTCAGACTGTCTTCGATTTTGCAACATTGTCATTCTATCCAGGATCCCTTTGCCTTTTTCATGCTTTTCCTGATCATGTTGTTTATCTGTCTGTATTTTCTAGCCCCTTCATGATCTCTTTTTCCCTTTTTCAGTTCTCTTCTTTTGTCGCATAGCTCAAGGTCATCTGTTGTGACCCAAGGTTTCTTTGTTCGACGATGTTTGCCAATAATCTCGCTAGCTGTGCTAGCCACGGCTGTGTTGAATGTGGTTGTTAAGGACTCTAGGCTGTCTTGGCTGTCCAGGGTTATCAAAGGTGCAAATTTACCACCTATCATTGCTTGGAAGGCTTCTGCGACCTTTGGATCTTTCAATTTATCAAGGTCAAATCTGATTCTTGGTTGGTTAGGCTTTTAGATCATTTTCAGGTGGAGGCGAAACGTTGTCATTAATAAATCATGGTTGTGTTCTGGCAATATTCAGTCCTTGTTAAAAGTTTTCATATATCTAAATGGTTAACATTAATTACTTCTTTTACTTGGGCGATGTATCTGTTTCATTAAACGTATCAACAAAACGAGTTATGAAAAATAATTTTGATTAGGGTATTTATAATTCAAATTTCATTAGACATCTGTAATTGCCTATTAACTAATCATGGTTGTGAACATTATTATCAGTTATTTCTTCGCACAGTTATATTATACCTTTGTTAATTTGAAATACGCTTCATCCTCTTCTGCGAACGCCATAGGTGTAACATATTTTGGTCTTAACTGTATAGCCAAGCGAAAGTGAAGGATAATATTTAGGAATTGCCTAAATTTATATCTGTCTTAGTTCTCTGTCTAAACCTATACGAACCACTTCATAGCAAGTGAATTTTCATATTGGGCGAACAAATTTTCTTCAAATGCTGCTTGCCCATGTAAGCACTGCAAATTTATTTTCGACGATTCAAAGTTACATTCTTTAGACCTGTTAGATACACCACTCATTAGAACTAGTATCGACATTATTGCTATTGTCGTGTTTTGGAAGTAGTCATCTTGATACGCACATTGTTAAATACTTGGTATAACGGTTGGTACACACTAAAACTTTTACCACAACAGCTGCGGTCCGTACAATATATTTCTATTACAATTCAGACCTTTCGCGGTGCTTGGTCCTTGGTAGCTATATTTGTTTAAGTTGATCGTCGTTTCCAACGACAATCCACAGGTCACATAAGTCTGGATAGTTTGTCAAACCAAGTGACTCTCACAGAGTGTTAGAAAACGTTTGTAATTTGGCATTGTTTATATTCCTGGAGAAACTTAAGTCTAATTCCACCTGCAACATTGTCTTCAACACTTCATTGTGGGTGTCATGGTAAAAATGGAAAACAACCATTACTTAAGAAATAAATATTTTATTTTTATACACAACAATTGATATCAGTCGCTTTAGTACAAGATCTGCTCAGTCATCACAAGCTTTATTAAGTGACTAGAGGAAAGTGATTTCATCAATAATATATGTTGTTTCTCTTTCAGGACCATTTGTGGGTGTCATGTATATATGAGCTCATAATAGTTAAAACTGCAATATATTCACTACTTCCGACTTGTTTGCCTTCCTCGTGGATTCATCATGAAAAAAGGACAGAGGTATAGTTGTCGGCTTGTGTTCAAATACAAAGCCCGGTGCCACACGTCAATAGTTTGCTAAATCGGTGAAAGTCAGAAAGAACTTCTGAAACTGTTAACGTTTCGGCGGCTTTATCTGTGCTGTACATGCCAGCTTGTTCACCCTAGGCACTGGATTTTATTGCCTAGTAAGAAATACTGATTGTCACAACCACGATCAGCATAATGTTCGTTTGCTGCTGTTGTTCATTGTCTTGAGGGCTGCGCAAAGTTTCTGCTCTTTTTCCTCAGATGCAATGAGGTCAGTAACACATTTGATCTTCTAGTTCGGAACATATTTATGTGCAAATGAATTTTAATGCTGATATTTAATGATAAGTTGATCTTTTTATGACCGCTTATTTCTGAGTATTATGTTCATATTAATTTCCTCACGCTGATATTTTGCGCTTGTTTTCTAATGCATCTATCTGAATGCCTGGACATTCTCACCTGTGATATCAAGGGTCATCAGTTGCAAGTGAACAATCTCATTTTGAGAATGAAACCAGTAAAAACCTTTGACTTTTATGTTCCCCGGTAACCGCCTGTTCCAATCTGTGATATGTATTGACAGGATTTAATCTTTGTCAAACCGTTCCAAGTAAACCAAAACCACATTTGCCGATAGTTGTAGGCCTCTGAATGATTGCTGGAGTGTAGTCTATACAGAAGTAAAAGCGGCTGAGCGTTTTTGATCAACTATCTCGAATCAAAAGAGAGCCTTGCTGACATGTGCTCATTGGAGGTTAAAGTGACTTTTCTGCTATCCACAATTGCAAAAGGATCATGTGTTGCATCCAAATAGTTTGATCGGTCTGTGATGAAACCCAGTGTCAAATTTCCTTGCGATTCAGCAGCTCAAAACGCTCGCGTGACAATTGTTGACACTAAATTGTGGTCTTTGTACTTACAAGCATACAAGAAAATCTATAAAGACCATGTAAAATCATCAATCAATAATATGGTCCCGACTATCCCATTCTCCAATCTGGCCTCTGCTGATACGAAATGCAGCCTACACAAGGCCACTGTAGTCAATTTGAAGCACCGTATTCCTCCAGCTGAGTGCTTACCTTGAAACACAAGGCGAAGAGAGGTGTCTTAATAACAAAAGATTCAACTAAGATCAACACAATCCGCAAGTACGGAACATTTTTTCGATTGATTCCAACAAGTTTTCATCAAGTGCATGCCTCTGAGTTCCTATAAGCCAATAGCCTCGGTTTGGCCCACAGAAGTACTCAGGCCTTGAAGTAGATCTTTCAGTTGTTACTTAGAAAAGTCAAGGACTAAATTTGTTTTTAACTGCATGTAGCCTCATTAGGGTTGTGTACATTTTTGGAGGACTTCTTGATTAAGTATTATCAGTCTCCAGTACTACGCCATTGCAGAACTGTTTTTAGGTGCTGACGAGGATACGTTGGAGTTGAAACAAGCTGTTTCTGATTGTAGATATTTCAGTAAGGTTTCCAGAGGCGAGTATGCTTCTTTGTGAATATGTAACTCGAATTATTTGGAAGAAAAATTTTGAAAATTATAACAAATATCCATTTGCATATTTGCTTTACAATTTTTGCAAAAGGTAAGCATGTTCAGATGTTTTTGTCATAGTCATGTAAAGATTTCTGGCCCATCAATTTGTATTTTCAAATATATTCTTTGGCATTCTCTATGAAAAGTTCCAACTAATCTCATCATTTAGAGCATGAATTTTAAGAATTTGAACCTCTTGGTTACCATGGCAATTGGGCCGATTAAGCAGTCAATAACATGAAAAGTATTCCGATAACCAGCATGTTCTGGTTGTTGAAGCAGTTGTCTTTAAAATGGTATACGGTTAACTAATGTGCCAAAGAGAGGATGGATTACTTTTTTAGGTCTGACCGTTCTGTGTGTGTGTGTGTGTGTGTGTGTGTGTGAGAGAGAGAGAGAGAGAGAGAGAGAGAGAGAGAGAGAGAGAGAGAGATCAGCATTATCTCAAGGTTTTCCCAAATATCCACCTCGTTTTATCTATAGATTCTGCCAATTGGATTAGTTGTATTGTAAGTGTATTACTTACCACCCCAAAGGAGAAGCCACCATTTTATATCATCTCTTGATTGACACTCTGCGATCTGATTTTGTCAGCACTTTATGATCATCCTTCGTTCTCCACTAATTATGAATTGTTTCTTGCGCCTTTTTGCAAGTGACTTATTGTGAGCGTATTGCATACACACAGTGATTGCTATGCGGTGATTTTGCGCAGGCCGCAAATGCAATTTGTCATATTTTGTGTAGACATGCCTCTTTATTTGTGCATAGGACTTCGTATTGGGCATATAGTGTACACATCGTGACTGTCATGCAGATAGTGTTCGTTAGCGCCACGATGCAAATTTATCTCATTTTTGGCACGCCTATTTGCTTGTGCGCAAATTTTAACCCTTTCCTAATAGTAGAACCTATGCATGTAATGTGATCTCGGAGTATATTTGACCTGCTTAATGTTACTTAATAGTATTTATAGAAAACAATGTCGTTGTCATTTATATAAAACAATTTTACGACTGTCATAACCCAAAGCGCAAACCTTTCGATATTTTATTCCATGTGATATGCCTAATACATGCGGACTTGCTTGCAGATACACTGTAAAATTATTGATGAAACTTCACCTGTAATTTGTCATTTTGTGTTTTCGGTTCAAAACATATCAACTACGATACTAATGATGGTACAGAAAGTTTGCATATAGAGCCCCACCATTTGCTTAAATCAATCAGATTTGAATATATATTTGTAAGTATCAAAATTGTAGAATATTATAATCCTTCATTGTATTAGGATTTCATTTAGCATAATGGTAGGGTTTCACTAATGAAAACCTATTTTTGTAAAACAATATTTGGTCTGCGCTGGTGATGAACATTTGAAAGAGCGCAATTTGGATATCTAGCGCTACCACTCCGGTGAATATCTAGTTATGTAAAATCGCACCCAAAGCCCGAGTCCCGCTAAGCTGGTTTAGTATTTCTCTGTATGATTTGGTTGATTCGTAAAAATATCAGATCTTTACTTTAGTGTTGTATTATCTTCTACACTGGTTAGTTGTAAACAAGAAATTAAACTGCTTCAAAAATTCTCAATTTATTTGCTACAGTAGTTCCAATGTCTGAAAATGGTATCAAACACGATATATAATACAAAACCTTAAGGTAAAGAAAGTGTAAAATGATTACGCTATTCCGATGTACAAAACAAATACCGATTAAGGTCTGTGACCCGCATAACTAAGGAAGAGCAAACAGTACCTGAGTGAATAGGCAAGTTTAATTTTATATTTTCTTTTCCAACAGTACCGCCATAACTGAAATGTGCACAAAAGCTACTTTATAAAAATATTTAAAACTGTAGTCAGTATTATCAGCGTACATGAAACTCAACTGACTTGAAATTCGACAATAATAATAGGTTATTGACATCTCCGTGTTATAATATGTTTCATCAAAAGAAAAATATGATATATAATTTTAACATTCCATAGCTTTTCTCAAAACAAAAATCTTTTGAAAAATAGCTGAAACAAAACCGAATATAGTCATCATATATATATATATATATATATATATATATATATATATATATATATATATATATATATATATATATACACACACACACACACACACACACACACACAAAGTGAAAAATGTAAAGCGAACCTAGAATTTCAAGCAAAAGTCCTCACGAGTAAAGTTCTGAAAAAACTTAAGTGACATTCGAAAATAAATCCAACGCTGGAAGTGTTGATGTGCCAGAGGTGGCTCGTATCGTCGTGATGTACCAATAGTCTTTTGTTGCATCACAATAATACAATCCAAGAATATATCCTTATTTGAAATTTCACTGTAAAACGAAGTCTTTATTTCCAAGAATGTTTTTTTGAGTACTTTGTATTTCCAGAGACGAATAACTTGATTTAAACAATTTGAATAAATAAATTCCAGCCCAAATTAAATACTGGACACAGCAATAATTCTACCTCCAGATCTTATAGTACGAATAAATAATATTTCCAGTAAGAAGATTTTTACAACCTATTACCTAATGGAAAATTGCATTATGGAAGCTTCCAAATGTTTACAAGATAAAATTGTAGTTATAATTAGACGTCTATTACTAAAACTATAATAAAGAACATAGTAAACACAATGTCCTTGACTCAGGCAAAGATAATAATCCCAATAGTTGACCCATATTCAAAGAGAAAAAATTAGCTATGTATTCATTTCTACAGAATTGAAAAATTCAATGATTCAGGTCAATTAGAAAATGAACTTGATTCTGGAAAAGGTCAAGTCCAAAATACAGTTATCTATAGCATAAAAAATGTAAACAAATTACTAAGAAACAATGCAGAGAGACAGACAGACACACAGAGAATTAGTTTCTTGATTCCTTTATTATCTTTTGATCAAGATGCCTCTTGATTAATCCATCTGATCTATTGTTAGATGCATTTATAGATGGACAGAAGTATGTATGTATGAACGTACGTACGTACGCACGCACGCAGGTAGGCAGGTATGTATGTAGGTAGGTAGGTAGGAGCTGCGGGTACAGGGCTCAAGTTAATTGTTTTCCAAGTACGCGTCCCTGGGACGAATGAGTTGCAAGTTTCTCATCTCTATCCACTTTATACTCAATACAGTACACTCATTAAAACAATACAGTACAATACAGTAACTCAGTACAGTACACTCAATAAAACAATACAGTACAATACAATAACTCAATACAGTACAATTAATAAAACAGTACAATACAGTAACTCAATACAGTAAACTCAATAAAACAATACAGTACAATACAGTAACTCAGTACAGTACACTTAATAAAACGAGTACAAGTTTTTGATACTAAATGGATGGAAATCATGAAAATAGTATGTTCTAATGCATGACTCTTTAGCAAGGCATATAGTGGATACAAGATCTGTAGCTCGAGAAATTACAGTTTCACAAAGAACCCTTGATTTCTTAGTGCTATTCGTGATAACAATGAAACCTTACCAGTAATTTAGGTGTCATAAATTTCATTTTCATTCAACATTTGACCATCTTTATGGGTTAGATATGGAAGAATTTTAAAGGCAAACAATGCCAAAATTTTACGACTTTTTTCTGGTCAAAGACTTAGTTACACTTGCACCAGATCATCAATTTTCAAGACTGTACCGCTTTATTAGTAATACCAAGTCCTGAATAAAGTTCAGTTCAAGTCCCAAAGAGATTTAAAATTGAAGGTGATCATGTGTCTGTTATGGCCTGCGTCGTACTGATGTGTCAACGGTCTCTTGTTGAATCACTGAAATATTACCCCAGGTTTGAATTCAGTATAAATTCCAGTGAATGTCTTTTTCCAAGAATTATGGCAGAGCACTTTTGTATTTCCAGGGAAAATAATCACTTGAATTCAATAATTTGAAGAAAATAAAATTCAACCCAAACTGGTCACAACATAATGCAACTTAAAGTGCTAGATATTAAAGCACCACTGGTAAAATCTTCACAATCACAAGATAATATAGTTCTCTGTTTGATCTCCGGTCACAAATTAGCATTTTCTAAAAACAGTCATTACCAAATGGAAAATAACTTTCTAGCATGATTTAATGAGCTTTGTTAAAACATAATACCCTATAAAATTCACTTTGGAATCCCCAAAACCCTGACCCAAATCAACATGTTTACCTGAATAATAATTTGGTCAATGAGTTCATACCCATAGAGAATAATGAAGCTATTATTAGTTGTTTTTACATCGATGAAATAAAACAAGTAAAAAAAAAGTCAATCAGGTCAAACAGAACTGAACTCAATTTTGGACAAGGTCAAATCCAGGAAACAATGTTACATTACAATAACGTGTAATGGAATAATCATCTTTTTTAAAACTAACAGACAAATAATTAAAATAAATATACATAACAATATATATATATATATATATATATATATATATATATATATATATATATAGGTATATATAAGGTATATATATATATATATATATATATAGTTATATATATATATATATATATATATATATATTCTGTGTGTGTGTGTGTGTGTGTGTGTGTGTGTGTGTGTGTGTGTGTTTATACCACATACATTCAAAATGACATGTCATTTAACGTGTTGGTATAAAGCAATTTGATATACCAATACTATTGGTATATCAAATTGTGATCCGCTCATGGTGCAATAATACGCATATATAAACATTCTAGCGTCTGCAGTTGATTCTAGATGAATTATGAATTTCCACATTAATAATTAATGTGGTATGAAAATTTCTTATTTCTGTTCCCCCTCCCCTCTCATGCATAACGGACAAACTAAGCAGAAATGTGGAGTGAGAGAGAAAAGGAATTTGGGCTGGATTAAACCCTTAAAATGGAAATTACACCAAGTAACCTAGAAGAATATGGTTCGTCGTAACAATACGTGTGCACTTTCCTTGGGATTTATCTACAGTGTTTATCAATGATACAAAGTTGCAAACCATGTTGACATTATACAATAAATTTCTCGGTTACGTGGTACACGTACTGTGATGTGTTCAATCTTTTGTTTTTGTCGTTGTTTCCTAAACATACTATAATGTTCTAAATATCTATTATTATGAATTAAATATGAAAATGTCCAAAGCTAGCTAGCTAGCTAGCTCTCTCTCTCTCTCTCT